>JAUJYV010002562.1:0-12235 GCA_033995625.1 Ophyiulus pilosus | reverse complement strand
AAAGCAATGACCGGCCCAAAGTTACCGCAACTGGACAAAGCGATGACCGGCCCAAAGTTACCGCAACTGGACAAAGCAATGACTGGTCCAAATTTACCCCGAATGGACAAAGTGATGGCCGGCCCAAAGTTACCGCAACTGGACAAAGCGATGACCGGCCCAAAGTCACCCCAAATGGACAAAGCTCTGACCGACCCAAAGTTACCGCAACTGGACATAGTGATGACCGGCCCAAAGTTACCCCGAATGGACAAAGCGATGACCGGCCCAAAATGGACAAATAATTAAAAATGTGTGCATACATGGAGTTAGGGTTGAGTTCTTGTCCTAACTGTGTATAAGTTGGTACTTTCAAATCTGAAGGTTCTTCACGTTTATAAGGGTTCTTGAGTGACTTAGGGCATCTTCTGTACACGTCTTCAACTCCCAGATAAGACACCTGTAGATATGGGAAAAAAAGAATCGGGAAAAATGCGACGTTATTACCAGTGTTGTGTCGTCATGCCAAGTGACCTTTGAACTTCAACCATAGTATATATACTCACGATTAAGTGACGGTCCACGAGCCAGTTGACCTCGATGTCGTCATCGTCAGAACCGAATGGATTGATCAATTCTTCAGCCACCTGAGGGCGCAGTTAAAAATATTATAAATAAACCAGATATGGCCATATATGAATTTTCCCCAATAGTGACCCATACCAATTTTCCACGAATATGGCCAGATATGGACCATATATGTACAATTTCTAATATGCCATTTATGTACAAATTCAGATATGTCCATATCTGTGCAATTTCTGTATGTGTCCTTTATGACATTTCCCCAATATGGACTATAGTAACAATACCAATTGTCTCCAGATATGGGCAATTAGGAATTCTACGATACAGGGTTGTGTGAAAAGTGCCCTTACCTTCAGCCATCCCATGTAGAATAAAAATTGTATGATGGTGAAAAAGGGGATGTAAAAATCGACTTCCTGTCCTTTGTATTTTTTGGCCGGATCCAAATATTGGCGACCAATGAGAGAGACGACGAAAAACAGATGAGTGGCCCAGGTCACGACCTGTCAAAATTCCAAAAATAAATTAGTAAATTCGAACAATTTCATGTTTAAAATGAAGTAAAAACGTGTAAAAAACATGTGATTTTTACTTGAGTGTAAACCAGAGGCAAAGTGACCCAGTCGTGGCACCAAAGAAGTTTCAATTTATCGCGGACTTCGTTTAATTCCTGAATAAAACCATTAAAAATTTGAATATTTAGTAAACAACATGAAAAGTTTGCAGTATTTCATAAAAATGTTGCAGTGTTTCACAAAAATGTTGCAGTTCTTATAAAAATTACTGTAGTATTTCATAAAAACGCTCGAGTGTTTTTGCAAAAAATTTACAAAAATACTACAGATTATTGTAAAAAGCAGTAAGCATTTTACGAAAATTTCATAAATAGTATTTCAAAAATATGTTGCAGTATTTTATATAAATGTTGCAGTATTTTATATAAATGTTGCAGTGTTTTGCAAAGTATTTACAGAAATACTATAGCATCTGCAAAAAAGTTGCAATAAACATTTTACAAAAATATTCCAGTATTTATAAACTTTTTTTGTAATATATCTTGGTTACAATTATGATATTTGTCGCAAATATTATGTTTGAATAAACATTTTACAAAAATGTTGCAGTATTTTTCAAACATTTTACAAAAATATTGCTTATTTATAAAAAAATGTTGCAGTATTTCATAAAAATGTTGTAATATTTCATAAAAACTGTACAGTATTTCATAGAAATGTTGCAGTGTTTTGAAAAATATTTACAGAAATACTATAGCATCTGCAAAAAAAGTTGCAGTAAACATTTTACAAAAATGTTGCAGTATTTTGCAAACATTTTACAAAAATATTGCTATATTTAATAAAAACCATTGCAGCATTTCACAAAACTGTTGTAGTAACATTTACAATATTTTAAAAAAAAACATTACAATATTTCATAAAAACGCTATAATAATTCACAAATAAGTAATATTTTACACAAAAAAACCAGTTTTCATAAAATATTTTCATTATGAATTTTAATAGAATAAAATGTTACCTCTACAATATGTTTGATGCCAATATCACTTCTAATCCTTCCCTCTAAACGTGCCCTACTTAACAAATCCAGAAACCAATTTGTGGGAATCCAGAAAGTGTTTATGGAAACATTGATACTGCTATAAATTTCAAGTTCCTCCTCCGTCATGTAGCCTTGAAAATTTCAGCAAAAAAAAAAATGGTTAAAATGTGATAATTTTACAGAATTTTCATGAAAATTTGAGCAAATGCAACATAGGTGGCGCTACCTGCTCTGACGACGTGTTGCAGGGTTGGAAACCTTTTTTTGACAGCAGTGCTAATGGACATCATCATGAGTAGAAACAAAAGATTCCAGTATCTCATCAGGTTTCTCCTGATCAGATGACCATTTTCATCACTGCCTTCCACATAAATTATAACGGTGTTTAATAACCTGGTAATTAAAAATAGTTATTAAATTCCAATGTGAGATTTATAGGCCTAACCAACTGATTTATCAGCAATGTCGTGACCAGAAAAGTTTCAAATTTCAACTACATTCAAGGTTTCAGTTTTCATTTGAAATATACTGATCGAAGGTAAAATCCACATTTTGATAACTGTTTTAATTAAAGAAATCATGAAAGTAATTCAACAATTAGCATGTTTTATTAAAATAGTTACTTTTAAAAAGCTTTGATTAAGTGTGATGTTTGAAATTTACTTTTTTTTTGTAATTTTAATGTTTTTCTAAAAATAAAAATGGTATATTTTGAAGCAGTTTAAGTTTTTGCTACTCTTATTTCCAAAATTTGGTAAATTTTTAATTTGGTATTTACATAAAAAGCATTTTCCACTTTATTAAAATTAATCTTAACTTGCTAAATTTAAATTAATTTGCTAATTTTAAAAATGTCTACTAAATTTTTGGTACTCATTTTGATAAATTGGTAAATTTTATTACAACACAATTAGATTAAGCTTTTTAAATATTTTTTACACAAAATTTGGTAAATTTCTAATTTAATGCTTACTTAAAAAACTTTACTTTTGTTTAATTTACTGTTTTTTTTTAATATTTACTTTTTTTTATTGACTTTTATAAATGACTTTTTTTTAATGTGTACTTTTATAAAAAAATAGTACATTTTAAAATAATGTCATAGTTGAAAACTGTTTAAAACCAATAATTTATTTTAACATTTATCATATAAAAAGCATTAGTTAAAATGTAAACCAGTATTTTTAAATAAGTAAACTTTGCGATAAGTCAATATTTACCAATATTTAGCAAAAAGGAAAACTGAAGTCACATAGTTAATCAAAAGCTGTTTTATGTAAATAAATCTAACATTAAATTCAATATTTACCTATTTTTAATAAAAGGTAAACTTACTTCAGTAAACATGGAAATAAGTGTTTATTTAAGATTATTTGAAAAGATAAGATTAAATCAACAGATAAAACCCTAACTTGTTTCAAAAGTACTTAAAATTCAATTCAATTTATTACCCTACAGTCAACACAAAATGCCATTAGTTAAAATTTTAAAAACTTCAAAATGCTCTTTTATGTAAATATTAAATTCATAATTTACCAAATTTTGTGAAAAAGGGGGTCAAAAACGTAATCTAAACTGCTTTAGATAAGTTAAAAAACTAATTAAACACTTAACTATTTACAAAACTTAACAATTTTAGCAATTAGTTAAAATTTTTATAAAATGGAAAATGCTTTTATGTAAACGTTAAATTCAAAATTTACCAAATTTTTTGAAAAAAACAGGGTCTAAAAAGAGTAAAAAAAACCTGAGTAAACATGTTTTAAGCATCATAAAATTTCAGCATCGTTAATACTTGAATTCCATTTATTTGTAGGCCTGTTTTCGAAATTTGTGGGTCACAATAGTCATTAATAATTCAATAGTTAAATTTATTCACGGTCATGGACTGAAATCGACTTAATTATGAAATTGGGATTTCGCTCCAGATTCAACAATGCGAATTAAGTCGAGTGAGCACAATAAAAAAACAACAACTAAAAAACAAGTGATGAAAAGGACAAAAAAAAAAATGACGAAAGATTGCGAAAATGTGAAAATGTGAAAACGTGAAAAAAAGTCATAAAGCACGTACTTGTCAGGAAAGGGAATGTTGACGAATTGAGTCCACCATCTTTGAACCACAAAAGTCACGTAAAAACCCAACACAAAAGACAAAGGAATCAAATCGATGTATTCAGCACAAAATAAAGCCAATTGTTCAAAAAGCCTGAAAAATTTAAGAAAAAACAACAAGTGTTTAGCATAAAATGTCAAATATATGACAATTGTATGTCCTAGTTCATATACAGTATGTTGGGAAACATGCTGATTATCAACTTGTAATATGTCTAGGTACAAATTCAGATATGTCCATATCTGTGCAATTTCTAACTTGTCCATATAAGTATGTGTCCTTCATGATATGTCCATATATGACATTTCCCCAATAGTGACCTATACCATTTTTATACAAATGTCAACAGATATGGGCCATAAAGTTACAATTTGTAATATGTCTTTTATGCACAATTTCAGATATGTCCATATCTGTGCAATTTCTGACATGTCCATATAAGTATGTGTCCTTCATGATATGTCCATATATGACATTTCCCCAATAGTGACCTATACCATTTTTATACGAATGTCAACAGATATGGGCCATAAAGTTACAACTTGTAATATGTCTTTTATGTACAATTTCAGATATGTCCATATCTGTGCAATTTTTAACATTTCCATATATGTGTCCTTCATGATATGTCCATATATGACATTTCCCCAATATGGACCTATACCGATTTTCCACAAATATGGCTAGATATGGGTAATTAAGCATTCTACTTATGATACAGGGGTGTCCATATGATTATTATTAAGTCTCAAAACAACTTCCCCACCAGGTGGAGCCCCAAACACATTTCAGAAACCTCCTAAGGCCCTAAACCGAGTGTAAGTAAGCGGTTACTTGCATCCTCAGATCACCATATACAGTCTGTGCATGTCCAATTTCTGATATGGCCATATATGGTCATTATTAATTAAGGCCCAAACAACATCCCCACCAGGTGGAGCCCCAATCACATTTCAGAAATCTCCTAAGGCCCTAAACCGAGTGTAAGTAAGCTGTTACTTACATCCTCAGATCACCATGTACAGTCTGTGTATGTCCAATTTCTGATATGGCCATATATGATCATTATTAAGTCCCCAAACAACTTCCCCACCAAGTGGAGCCCCAATCACATTTCAGAAATCTCCTAAGGCCCTAAACCGAGTGTAAGTAAGCTGTTACTTACATCCTCAGATCACCATGTACAGTCTGTGTATGTCCAATTTCTGATATGGCCATATATGATCATTATTAAGTCCCCAAACAACTTCCCCACCAAGTGGAGCCCCAATCACATTTCAGAAATCTCCTAAGGCCCTAAACCGAGTGTAAGTAAGCTGTTACTTACATCCTCAGATCACCATGTACAGTCTGTGTATGTCCAATTTCTGATATGGCCATATATGATCATGATTAAGTCCCCAAACAACTTCCCCACCAGGTGGAGCCTCAGTCACATTTCAGCAACTCCCTTAGGCCCTAAACCGAGTGTAAGTAAGCTGTTACTTACATCCTCAGATCACCATGTACAGTCTGTGTATGTCCAATTTCTGATATGGCCATATATGATCATGATTAAGTCCCCAAACAACTTCCCCACCAGGTGGAGCCTCAGTCACAATTCAGCAACTCCCTTAGGCCCTAAACCGAGTGTAAGTAAGCGGTTACTTACATCTTCAGATCAACATATACAGTCTGTGTATGTCCAATTTTTGATATGGCCATATATGATCATTATTAATTAAGTCCCCAAACAACTTCCCCACCAGGTGGAGCCTCAGTTGCATTTCAGCAACTCCCTTAGGCTCTAAACCGAGTGTAAGTAAGCGGTTACTTACATCCTCAGATCAACATATACAGTCTGTGCATGTCCAATTTCTGATATGGCCATATATGGTCCCCAAACAACTTCCCCACCAGGTGGAGCCCCAGTCTACATAAGATCGACAACTACCCGAGCCGGTAAACCGAGCGTAAGCAAGCGGTTACTTACGTCCTCTGAAACTCGTTGAGCACAGATCTGTAGACGACCCTGACCACGACGTAGGCAACCACAAAACACAAAAGTTCCTTGTAGATGAGTTTATAAACACTTCCTTTCCATCTAAACAGGAGTTTAGAAAATCCGTTGAGCGTCCCAGAAGAGACTCCGTACTGGTAAGTGATCGTCATGTCGCGCCACCTGTCCTTAAAAAACGTAAACATAAACTGCTTTTACAAAGATGTTTGAGATACAAAAAAAAAAAATCCACTTTGAAGGAGAACACGTTCGTTGCCTCTGTTTTCTGTTTTCGCAATTCTCAGCAATTTTTACGAAAAACAAAATGGCCGCCTCGAAAACATTCGCTCGGAAAAACAGATGTAAAAAAAGAGCGCTTTTGTGTGACATTTTGACGCACATGTTTTTGATGAATAAACGAGTGTTGGCAACCTCGTAAATGAAAATAGTCGAATAAAAGGAGGAGAAGAAAAATGGATTACAGGAGGAGAATATCGCATTTTCAAAAACGACCAAATTGGGGGAAAACAGTTTAAAAAAACACTTTCAGAAATACATAAAATGACAGTTTAAAGTCTAAAGAAGACAGTTTTATATGTGCTTACTTATATGGGCATATTTTGCGGTGGAGGATATCAACTATTTTAATGCAGAAAATATTTGCAGAAAAATATTAATGCAGAAAAGGTTTGCAGAAAAGGCTTATTGTAGAAAAGTTTGTATAAATGTTTTGCTGAAAAGTGTTAATGTGGAAAAGTTGCACTTTTGCTGCTTAAAAAATTTAATTTTTCGGGTATAAAAATTGCACTTTAGCTACAGAAAATATTTGCAGAAAAATATTAATGCAGAAAATGTTTGCAGAAAAATATTAATGCAGAAAATGTTTGCAGAAAAGTTTTAATGTGGAAAAGTTGCACTTTTGCTGTTTAAAATTTAATTTTCCGGGTATAAAAAATGCAATTTAGTTACAGAAAATATTTGCAGAAAAGTATTAATGCACTTTAGCTACAGAAAATATTTGCAGAAAAATATTAATGCAGAAAATGTATGCAGAAAAGTTTTAATGTGGAAAACTTGCACTTTTGCTTCTTAAAAAATTTAATTTTTCGGGTATAAAAATTGCAATTTAGCTACAGAAAAACTATTTGCAGAAAAATATGAATGCAGAAAATGTTTGCAGATAAATTTAAGTGTAGAAAATGTTTGTAGAAAATATTTGCAGAAAAGTTTTAATGTGGAAAAGTTGCACTTTTGCTGCTTAAAAAATTTAATTTTTCGGTTATAAAAATTCACTTTAGCTACAGAAAAACCATTTGCAGAAAAAATTGAATGCAGAAAATGTTTGCAGACAAATTTAAGTGTAGAAAAGGGTCATTTTAGCTGTTGAAAAATCGCGCTTTTACTGCAGGAAAATTACATTTTCTTGGGCATACAAATTGCAATTTAGCTACAGAAAAACGATTTGCAGTAAAAAAATTGAATGCAGAAAATGTTTGCAGACAAATTTTAGTGCAGAAAAGGGTAATTTTAGCTGCTGAAAAAAGCATAAAAATTAAAATTAAGCTATAACAAATATTTGCAGAAAACTTAATGCAGGAAATTTCTATGTTTCGGGCATAAAAATTCCACTTTAGCTACAGAAAATGTTTACAGAAAATGCTTGCAGAAACAAATTGGCCTTTTGCTGCTTAAAATTTAATATTTCGGGCATACAAATTGCACTTTAGCTGCAGAAAAACTATTTGCAGTAAAATATTAAAGCCAAAAATGTTTGCGGACACATTTTTGAGCAGAAAATTTTCAATTTTGATGCTGAAAACTCGCCAGGAAAATTACATTTTCTTGAGCATAAAAATTGCAGTTTAGCTACAGAAAATATTTGCAGGAAATACGTAGTAAAGTTTAAATGCAGATAATATTTACATAACACTTTTAATAAGGGAAATATTTGCAGAAGTATTTGCATTGCAATTTCAATGCAGAAAATATGTATTTTTCGGGCATAAAATCTGCAATTTAGCTCAACGAATGTGACGTTAGACAATAGAGAGTTTGAGCCTGCCAACACCTTAACGTTAACCTTAACGTTAAGGAACTAAACCCAATGAACTAAATGAACGTAATGAGTGGGCATGACGTTCAGTTAATTCATTGAAAGTCCGTGGCTCCTCCCTTCCTGCCGTTAACGTTAAAGTTAACGTTAAGGCGTTGGTTGGCTCAAACTCTCTAGTTTTAGCATGCCAACGTCTTTATACCTACCCTAACTTTAATGGCGGGAAGGGGTGAACCACGCATGCGCACCCAATACGTTCAGTTAGTTCATTGGGTAGTTCAATGCGTGGCTCCTCCCTTCATGCCATTAAAGTTAAGGTAAGTACAAAGACGTTGGCAAGCTCAAACTGTCTATTATCAATAATTTAAAATTTCAACGCTGTGCGCAATAATAGAGAGTTTGAGCCAGCCAACGCCTTAACGTTAACCTTAACGTTAACGGCGGGAAGAGAGGAGCCACGGACTTAACTACCCAATGAACTCAATGAACGTCATGAATGCGCGTGACGTTCAGTTAATTAATTGGATAGTTAAATCCGTGGCTCCACCCTTCCCCACGTTAACGTTAAGGTTGACGTTAAGGCGTTGGCTGGCTCAAACTCTCTATTCACGATAGTTTAAAGTGAATTTGTGAATAAAACGTTTTATGGCTTGTGAATAATTTCAAAAATAAAAAGGTGAAAAATGTCCCATTCCTATCCACTCTACCCGGATATTGGTGTGCCTCGGCGATTTTAGACCCATCCTTTTTCAGTGTGCCGTAATTTGAAAACACAACTTGACAAACATTCGAATAAACAAAAACTTTCATTTAAAAAAAAAACACGAAAAATCACGGCACACAAAATCATCTTTTTGAATTCACGGCACACAACGGCACCAAAAATATCACGGCACACTGAAAAAGGAGCCCACATGAAATAATCTGCTCTATGATGAACTTTTCTAATATTTCTATTTTCAATTAGCATAAATTGCAGAGAGTAACATATCGACCCTCCTATGGGGCACACTTAAGGACCCTTAGTGGCACACTGGCTAAAAAACACTTAGGACTCTATACAGTTTCCTCAAAACAACATCAATTCCATCAAACATAAATTTGCAAAACTCATATTTGTAACAAAATTTTGATTTTCCTGCATTAAATTCGTGCAAAACTTCACAAAAAGTTGCGGAAAACAAGTTTGTCAAGAACCGACAAACAGAACAGTTAAAGGCTTAAAAATCCTGATGAAAAACTTACTCATTAATGAATTGAAATCCTTATGCGAGCGATTATCCAATCAAGCAAGAGTCGTTAATTACCGCGGCTAATTAATCCTTCAGTTGGACGTTTAACGTCGGCTGAGGACACATTGGCTTCACTCGTCGATGTGATTCGAACAGTGCATTCGAATCCAGGTTTTAAACTCGGATTTTTGGCTCGCGAAATGCATGCCGGTCCCGATCGATTGCACTTCTGACATGTGTTCAATTGAAACTCCGCCCGAATCCTCCTTCCATTGCAACAATATCCTGAAAAAGAAACCCCCCGGATCATTAAAATAACTCACATTATTGCCATTTTACAATCAATGTCGCATCCGGATGCACGTGCCAAGGTGCGTTCAAGTTATTTGGAACGATATTTTTAGAAGACACGCCCACCAGTGATTTGGAACGCCGATTTGGAAGCACGCGCCAAGGTGCGTTCACTTATTTTGGAACACTATTTTGGGGGAAAAGAACGCTCGTTGGTGCGTTCAAGTTATTTGGAACGATATTTTTAGAAGACACGCCCACGAGTGCTTTGGAACGCCAATTAAGAAGCACGCGACAAGGTGCGTTCAAATGATTTGGAACGTTATTTTGGAATATTGTTTTCCAAAACATTGTGCTCTTTAACAAAAACATTGTTTCTACCAACACAATTATGCTTTTAAAACCAAATATTGGAAGTTTTACAGAACATTGTGCTTTTTACGATAATAGTGATTTAGAAAACTAAAACAATAGCAAATGTTTTCGAAAACTTTGTTTTAAAAAATCGTTGTACTGTTTACGAAAACATTCTGACTTTTTCACAAAATATGTTTGTTTTCGAAAATAATGTGTTTTTCCAAATCAAAGTTATTTTTAAACAAATATCGAGTTTTTTTATACAAATATCCATTTTCTAAAACAAATATCGAGTTTTTTTATACAAACATGTTTTTTAAACAAATATCGAGTTTTTTAAACAAACACGTTTTTTAAACAAATATCGAGTTTTTTAAACAAACATCATGTTTTTTAAACAAATATCGAGTTTTTTAAACAAATATCGAGTTTTTTAAACAAACATCGATTTTTTTAAACAAATATCGAGGTTTTTTAAACAAATATCGAGGTTTTTTAAACATACAGTATTTTTACAAAACATTCTACCATAAAAAAACATTGTGTTCTTTCAAAACAAAAAAAACAAAACAATGTGGTTGTTTCCAAACCGAAATGATTAAAATAATTTATTTAGATTTTTTGAACACATTATGTTTTAAAAAAAACATTTTAGGGTCTACAGTTCACAAAAAATCGTGTGTTTTTCCCAGAACATTGTGAACTTTAAAATAACATTGTGTTGTTTGCAAAACATTGTACACTATTCACAAAACATTGAGTTATTTTATAAAACATAGTGAAATTTATCACAAAATATTACGATACCTTTTACAACAATTTGTAATCTTTGCAAACATGTTTTTTTAAACTTGGGGGCGTTTTTTTCCGATACATCGATTATTTCAAAAACATTATTTCCATAAAACAACAAAATGCAAGATTTTCATTTGTAATGAAAGTGTCATAAAATTGAAAAACTAAAATTGACATTTAATCCATAAATTGACTAAAATTAACAGATTTTCCAAAAGACGAGTAAAAAGTAGTAATAACACGTTTTTTAGTAAAAGATAAATAAATATTCTGTAAAAGTAAATATTTGTTACCTTTTTCTGCTACAAAAGTTGAATCCTGTTCCCCAACAAGTGGTTGAAAACGAGTTTCGAGACTTGATGTGATCTGGGCACGAAACTCCAAACAGTGACATGTTTGGAGTTGGAAATTTGAACAGATGTGGCGACGTTTTAGTCTGCCATATCATAAATCCAGATGGTTGTGACTAATACATGTAGCACGCTAGCGAAATACGACATTGTTATCCTAGACAAATGAACTGAAAAATTCTCATAACATTATTAATTTTATAAACAATACATGTCCAGTTTATAAATGAACCATATGTGCACAGTTTCTACATGAGCCAAACATGTCCAGTTGCAATATAAACCATATATGCAGTTTCTACATGAACCATACATGTCCAGTTTCAATATAAACTATACATGTCCAGTTTCAAAATGAACCATGTATGCACAGTTTCTAAATGAACCATACATGTCCAGTTTCTAAATGGATCATACATGTCCAGTTTCAATATAAACTATACATGTCCAGTTTCTAAATGGACCATACATGTCCAGTTTCTAAATGGACCATACATGTCCAGTTTCAATATAAACTATACATGTCCAGTTTCAAAATGAACCATGTATGCACAGTTTCTAACTAAACCATAAATGTCCAGTTTCAATATGAGCCATATATGCACAGTTTCTACATGAACCACACATGGCCAGTTTCAAAATGAACCACATATATGTCCAGTTTCTACATGAACCGATATGTCCAGTTTCAATATAAGCCATACATGTCCAGTTTCAAAATTAACCATGTATGCAGTTTCTACATGAACCATACATGTGAAGTTTCTAAATGAACCATGTATGCCCAGTTTCTAAATAAGCCATAAATGTCCAGTTTCAATATAAGCCATACATGTCCAGTTTCTACATGAACCACATATCCAGTTTCTAAATGGACCATACATGTCCAGTTTCAATATAAACCATGCACAGTTTCTACATGAACCATACATGGCC
>JAUJYV010002561.1:0-12237 GCA_033995625.1 Ophyiulus pilosus | reverse complement strand
TTATGACTTCCACTAAAAAAAGTTTGTGGACAATTTCATTTTTGTACCCGTCTGAAGTCGCCGGTTAAGCTGGTTGGATAGCCGGTTAAGAGGGGTTCGACAAATTAGCTTAAGTAGACAAAGGAATTTAAGTAAGTGATTTCTTACCCGCAATAAGCGTGAGCATGTCTGCAATGGCCAGGTTGAGAAGATAGAAGTTGGTCGCCGTTTGCATATACTGGTTTTTGATAATCACCAAGCAGGTTATGCCATTGCCGACAATTCCAGTGATAAAAATGATGCAATACACAACGGTGATCGGTATGAGATTGTTGTAAGGTAGATGACGAGGTCCAAGGGTTTGTTCCAAATGTTGCTCAATGTCAGGAGGAGGCAAATGGGTGGCATTGACACTCGCTTCCCCTCCGCATCCAGCCCCATTTTTCACGACATAAATCAAGTTCGTTTCATTACAGGTCACCATGGATTTAAAATCATCTAACGACGATCCAGCCGTCATGGGTGACCCTACCTATATCCACGTGTAGATAGATACTTTGCACTCCACGGGATGTCACTTACTTCAGATCTCGGATGGAAAACATTTTCAACACTATCAGAACATTTTTCTACTAGTTCAGACAATGTTGAGAAAACGACCGACTCGAGTTTCGCTTTCACTAAACAGCTGTAGTTCCTCTCCTGGAGCAGAACTCAGCTAGGGAGCTGGATCTCTGCCGCAGCACAAAATCACACTGCCAAAGATCCAATTCCAGCATCCATACACTCGCTTATATAAGCAGTTGCAGAGTGATCCGGGCTGCCTGTACGCCTGCCTACGTCACGCAGACGTCATGGAGACCATGGTAGAACTGCCGTCCAACATTTCCCCAAAGCGGAGAAGGGGAGAATAGCACGAATCACAAACTATTTTGAAGCAGAAATAGTTTTATGCTGTGCGAGGCAAGAGACAATTAAGTTTCCAAAACAAATTACCCAAACAATTTTCATACCATTGGTCTTTTTTTGCATGCATTGCGACGATGAAATTACCAATAATATTGGGTATCCATTGAATCGAGTCCTGTAAAATAAATGATTAATGTGATTAAAATGTGACTAAAATGATTAAAATGTGACTAAAATGATTAAAATGTGACTTAAATGATTAAAGTGATTTTTGTCCTTAAAACAATTTTTTTTTTAATGGCTAATCTTTTTATTGCAAGTTCACAACTGCAATTATCTGTTCGTTATTTTTAATGTAAAATATGTAGGTTAGTAGGTTTAGGTCACGGCATTTATTAAAATAACTTCGTTTAATGAAACCAAAGAATATATACGGATAGATGTAAGCACGCGAGCTATATGTATATACGTATAACTGAAGCTAGGCTGAAATGGAGCAAAAATAGAAAAATGGATGAAGATGATATCTTTCGCATCCTGCTTGAAAAAACTACAGAAAAATTCTATAAGCGTCACTGGTTTGTGGCAAACATATCTAGGAATAAAAACAAGCTATACATGTATTTTGAGTCGATATTTCCCAAACAATTTCTGGTGGCATCATATCGAAATCGCAGCAAGACCCATATAAACACAATTTCTACTCAAGAAGATGAAGTGAAAGCGGCACGGATAAAGCAATGATATCTTTCAATATTGGATGAATTTCTACTACAAAAAACTATGTGTTACTTAGGTTTATATTGATCAACGTGCGGCAATGACCTGAATTCCTTTGATCCAACATATATTATTCAGTAAAAATTAAAAAGTGTAATGCTCTTAAACTTTGTCAATGTCTTTCATCCCACCGAAAATCATGAAAATTTCAGAGAACTTTCAAACTCAAAAAATCCATCAAAAAAAAAGTTTAGTTATAATATATATACGTATATACAAGTAGTTGTAGTTATAATGATATTAGGTTATGAGTCATCATAGCAAAAACCACATACAACTCTAGACTGTTTCAAGTCCAGATATATCATATTCTGCAACCTATCAGTAGGGAAATCAATGTATTATCGCAAGGCATCATAAAATTACATGTTCTGATTAATTATTTGTTTTACTCGCGAAATCACGGTTCATCATGTGGAAGTTCTGCGAACGGTTACTATGTCAAGTAGTAATTGCTGCTGAATAATACACATGACATTCAACAATTCGTTTATGAAGCTATAAAGCGGGAGCCTATAATAACAGGTTTGAAAACTTGTGGCCAATCACAATCGACAAACTCTTCCCAAGTTAACAGCGTTATGGCCATGCAACTTTCTAATAAAATTTCCATTTACTTTCATGATGACTTTCTTTATTCGCGTGTGGGACACATCTGCTGTGCCTATCAAAAATGACATTAACTATACATAGTTTTATATGGAAGATAATTAAGTAGCATAATAAGGCAAAGGATCTAACTGAACTAAAGAGTATGTGATACAGGAGAAAGATTAATTTCATGTTAGCTTTACAACCTAGCTGCATTCAGCTTCCGTTTATACATATGTATATACTGATGCTTAAACACGTCTTCCTCGAATTTAATTAACACAAGTTTCTATAAATGCCATAAACTTCCTAAATGATACTTAATATGGTCATTATTTCTTCCTACCGCATAAGCGCACATAAGACTACCAGTGAACAAATTTTAGGTTCTATTTAATTAAAACTTAGATTCTTGGACATGCCTTCAATCAATAGAATATAGAAACGTTGTTAACTGGAGTGTTGAGGGCGCAGGTCAAGCAAGATGACAGATAGATACAGGAAAATGACTGCGGCAAAAAGTATTGGCAATCATAGAAATAACTATGACTTTCCAAAGCTCGTTGGAATTTGCCACTCATGATGGGTTTGGTAGAAATTTCATATGTCAAAATCGTACATGACGATCCATAAATCTTTAAAAATTCAATGGAATTTAATGCTTTCGAAAACAACGTAATAGATATAAGAAGTTTAGTTTGTATAACTACCATACTTTTTTATTTTTCATATTTCTTGAAATTTTTATTAAATACTTATTCAAATTACACTAGTTAGGTAACATCAAAGTAAAGCATAAACCACAAAATCCAATTGCAAATTAGAAAAATTAGGGACATTCCAACTTCTTAGTAACCATTAGTAACATATGGAAATACGACATAAAGCTGTAAAAATACAGTCATAAAACTAAAGCATCATCAACAAATTAACGATCGTTCTTTCTCAGCAAAACGAGGGCATTTATCGATTAAAGGTCTTTTGCATATCACGATGTCAGATCTGTCAATGTTATGCAAATACATGTCATTCTGATACTCTGTCGAGAGTGACTGGTTTATTTAATTCAGTCAAATCTACATTTTAATCAAATATGATTCCATTGTATCACATGGCAAAAAGGACAAAGGTGGCCAACAAAAACGTGGTTCAACAAAAGCCCATGTCGATTGTAAATGACACAGACTGTATAAATTGAATTTTACAAAGCATGTCAATCTTCGTAAGCTTTTACGTAATTCATGCATGGGAATATGCCAGAAGACGATGGTATAAATAGTTAAACTTTTGGTTCATGAACAAAAAAAATCGTAACGTCAGCTAAAATTGAAGCTACATACATTATTTAGCTTAACTGAAGATGAATATTTTTGTACTGGTAATGTTCTTCCACTTTGTCATGAATCAAGTGGTTTTTGAAAATGGCATTGGACAAACAACTAGATTCGAGTGTTTATTTGGAGTAACTCTTAATGAAAATTAATTGAACGACGACATTTCGGTGGTGAAATCGTTGGATAGGTTGGGCTGTACCATTGCATGTCATCAGGATTTGAATTGTCAAGCAGCATTATTTATAAAAGAGAAAAAATACTACATGCCGTTGTTACAAATTCACAGATGAAAAATTCAAAGAAATACTTGAAAATCTAGTGGATGCAGAGGATCTGGATAACGCAGCTTGCATCGATTGGCAACTGCTGAACCATTTATTTGAAAATTACAACGTGTCGAATGTGGAATTGCTTTTATCTAAAGGTGGTATTGTAAAAGATTTTCTTGTGTCTTCGTGTGATTTAATACTTTTTTACAGCCAGGAATTTCAGAGTGGTCATTTGGTGGACACATTCACAAATGACTTCTAAAATTGGACTTACTTCAGTTAAGTTGTCATATATTTCACGATTCATTGCTAATGCGTATTTACCAAAGTAAAGTCAAAGCATCAATGTGTCACCCTTTCTTCTTGACCGATGCGTGAAAAGTCATGTCAAGAGTTCTTTTTCTGTCTATCTACAGAACAAAAGTTGTCGACTTATCGTTAATGTTGGATTCGGTAAAGGGTTTGCAAGCAAACCGAGCGTAAACTATTTCAATTTTGGCATTCTGGCAGAAAATCCATCATTTCTGTTCTTTTACAAAAAAAAAGAAGATTCAAAAGAAGAAGGACAAAAACGTACACAAAGAACATTTTCTCGATTATTATATAAGTCTTGGCAGTTGCAGTTATTAAGCAGTATTCTTTGCACGTTTCTTTTGAATGTGAAGCAATAATTGTAATTCACTACAATGCAAACGTAAGATCCAGATTGAAACGAAAATTCATCTGCCAAAAATAAGTGTGGATGAACCATGACAGTAAATAACTATACAAGACTGATTTTGATATAGGTAATGTTGAGGGCTGAAGAACGTGCATTTATGAGCAGCCTGAAATGAATTCCCAAGAATCTTTAAATTGTCAAATATTACAGAATGGAACTGGTATTCTTAAGCATTTTAGAAAGGAACTCATCACTGTCCAATTCCCATTTTCGAATTGGTAAATGGTTGTCAAGACTACCTTTCATTGTAAATTGAAATTAAATTCTCAAGCAAGGGTTATCATTTTTATGCACTGGAAAGCAAATATCTTAATTGAAACTGAATTTTCTGAGAAGCCTGTGTAAAAAAAACCTTGCTAATACTGACATTTGGTTGTTTCCTCTTCAAGTTCTAGGACAACGGCATCCAGAAACAACTGACAGAAGTTTGGAAAACATGTTAACCATCCCTTCGAAGGAAATTGGCCAAGTTCTGGTTATAACCGTAACAACTTTCAATATAACCAACTTGGTGTTAATTGGCAAACAGCATTTACTAATTGTCAATCGATTAAGAAACGATTAGTAGTGGTTGATTCCTTAGAAAAGCACTATTTCCTGGTCAATACTTTTCTCACCAAAGAACTGTCCTGTCCATGGATCGATCTATCAAACCCTGGATTCCAGTACCCATTTACATGGCTCGTTAACCAGACTACAAAAGTTGATGACAACACTTTTAGCTACTGGGCCACTATAAAGGACGAAACGGATTCCTCAACGTATCCAGTAGCTGTATGCATGAATGCATACGTTTCATTTAAATGGGTTAGAAGAATGCAAGCTACGTCGAATGCTTACATTTGCGAAGACAAAATACCAGGTAAGTAGGAAGCGTAAATAAGTATGTTTTTTTAACATTCGAGGAAAATTAAAAATCATAAACGTCATATGATGATATTTCCAGGTCAGGACATGAGGTTAAAAAAATTAAAGCTAACGAACAAATATGATAATTTCTGAGTTTCAGATTTGAGTATGTCTGAATGAGTCTTATACATAATCATTTTCTAAATTAATTCATATATTGCAATAATTAGCATACAGTTGAGAATTTACAATGAACATTATTTTCTAATCTGGAATTATTGTTTGCTTGCTCTATCTAGCATTTCCAAATTCATGTTCATTATTTGTAATTTAAGGTGCACCACAAGATCATAGCTCTCCAACTGTAATTTTTCATCACCCGTAATTTACATGGACAGAAGTTGCAATCTTTAAAAGGTTTACCGTATTATAAAGTCTGATGTTATAATTAAAGGTGGTGCACAATATTCGGAAGTGTTGCATGATAGCTAGATGTGTGACAAATCCAGCACAGCTTCGTTATAAAACATGAAGCTTATTAGACAAGTAACTCGACATGTAGTAGTATATGCATCATATTAACATTTTATGTCGATGTTGTTGAATTCATTAGTGATAGCCTCACCTGAATTCATTTTAATGATGTCTTAATGTTATCAAAAAGAAAGGCCCATTATAGGTACCCCACAGCCATTACAAGATGTTATCCTTAAAATATAGTTCATGTCTCTATATCTATAGCGACAGCTTAGACTTTCTGTGTCGTATATTTCCACTATTATTTTTAATTCTAATCTTTGATTAAATTATATTTAAATTTACCTCATTATTTCGTGTTTTGAGAACATCATATTGTACTCAATTTTTATTTTTCTCAGATTTTTCTCAGCGTGCATAAAAAAGACAACTGAAATTCAGTAATATACTGTCTGGTATTTATTGTAGTATTTGTGGAATGTATCTAATAAATGGTATTGCCACATAACCCAATATTGCCGGTAAATATTAAGCATCTCTCTAATAACCATCCAATAAACTACAGTTCATCAATTTTTTTGTGCGTATAACCGTTAATAATTTCTGCGTAGTTGTTCCATGAATGCAACATTTCTTACAACAAAACAGGCATGAAAATTACATTTTGTAAAGGGTAGGTGTATCCAACAGCCAAAAGTACATTTTTATAACATCTTTGCAATAGCTTGCATAGCCATCGGCAAGCTCTGTTGAAAGTTTTTTTAAATGTCCAATCAAAACTAATTAATTTAATAAAACAGGAAAAAGATTCAGGCAGTTTCATACTGAGGATAATTTGCCATACTCATCTTTAATTTCATAATCACCCCAGGTAGCAATTAACGCCTACAATAACTTTGGTTTGACGTCTGAAAATGACGTCATTTATTGAATCATTTTATCATTTTTTTATGATCTGTCAAGATTTAGTATCATGATAACGTGATTTATTGGCAATTAAATGTTTCATATCACGATATTGTTTTAAGATTCCCTTTTTGGCTAGTTTGGAATATTACTGTCAAATGATAGTATACTTTTAGTCATATTTTTTAATTTAATTTCTTGAACATCTCGTTGCATGTTGCGTTTCTCTCCGAAACACGACGACTCACTTAAGTATGATTATACCAGCTCGTTATTGTATTCAACGCAATTGGTTGATATTATTAATGAGGCTTATTTCCAGTTGGTTGGAATACAGCTGTTCTATTTTTCCCCGTCCTTCAATATAACATTGCATTTGCTATACACATGCAGCAGTACTGTATGTACATCATTAAACCCAGTCAATAAATGATCCAATTCACTTGGTTGATATTCCAATACACAAATCCATTAGCTTTTAACACGAGATTATCGTTTAATGATAGAAGTAATATCCAGCGACATCATGGAACATGTGTCCTTGAATACGAAACATGCCCATCATTTTGAAGGACATCAAGTAGAAATCTCTTTTTAAAACACGTTAAAAGCTTTTTGGATTTAAGATTGGATTTATCATTGAAATGAGCAGTTGTTTATTTTCCAAGCATTTACGGATGCTAAAAAGCACCTCGAGGCTTAAAAATCATAGTGTAGCATGTGTTAGAAATAAGAATACACTTTTTGGAGTAGAGCAAAACAGGAAAAAATAAACCACGTGTTACCCCCGTGCCCACCCGTGCCTAGTAAGAAACTCCAAATTACAGAGCATATACTTGTATATTTTAACTTCAATTAATCTGGACCACAATTTTCTTCATTTATACCCGAATTAAAAGCAATCTACTAACTTCCATCTCGGTTCCATGCGAGGTAAAAATGAAGGAAGATAGAAAGCTTTATCCTAAAGTGCCCTCCAGGTCATTAGGTCAATTGATGAGATTGAAGTTTCTTAAATTACAAGCTAATGAAATATAGATGCTAAAGAAAATAATTTAATTAAGCGCATTATTACGGGGATAGATGGCCGATTAGCTTTACGAGGTTGAAATGTTATAAAAATGCGGTAACTTCGGCATTCGGATGATATCTCAAAGGCCCTAATGAGTGAAAAGCCGCCTATTTGAAGGTTACCTAATCGTATTTACTAAATTGGTGAACGAAATCTTATTGGTATTAATGAAGAGTCCTAAGTAGCCACAAGACTATTTGGATTGTACAAAATTTGATTGAGACCATTTCCTCCATCATGAATGCAGCAAGGATCATTCTGACCATTTTTATCGTTTCGACTGACCATTAAGACGGCTGTCTTGCTAAACTGGTATATATACACAGAAAATTCTTCAAGTATAGCCTATTCCATTAATGACAAAGCTGATGAGATTAAAGTTTCTTAAATTACAAGCTAATGAAGTATAGATTATAAAGAAAATAACTGAATTAAGCGCGTTCTATATTACGGGGATAGATGACCGATTAGCTTTACGAGGTTAGAATGTTATTAAAATGCGGTACCTTCGGCACTCGTATGCCATTTCAAAGGCTCTAATGGGTGAAAAGCCGCCCATTTGAAGGGTACCTAATTGTATTTACTAAATCGATGAACGAAATCTTATTGGTATTAATGAAGAGTCTTAAGTAGCTACAAGACTATTTGGATTGTACAAAATTTGATTGAGACAATTTCCTCCATCATGAATGCAGCAAGGATCATTCTGGTCATTTTTATCGTTTCCACTGAACAATAAGATCTGTTTTGCTAAACTGGTATATGTATATACACAGAAAATTCTTGAAGTATAGCCTATTCCATTAATGACAAAGTAATTGGGGGAAACAAACGACGTCTAACAATTATTTTTTTGCCCACGCAGGCTTACTGAAATCCTCTTAATTGGAAATCAACTTATTTCCTATAACAATCAAATTGTGACAGTACGCTGCTTCACGAAACAATCAAAGGCACCAATAATGCGTGTAATAACTCGTCGAGACCACCGTTTTCTCACCATTTGCAGCAATTACTGCGTTTTAAATTTGTCGTGCTCAAGCAGCCATGGCCGATGGTCAAGTTGTATGGTTCAAAATTACATGCCGAGCGTTCATCCATGGACTTTATTTCCGTGAAAATAACATTAAAAACATGTAGAGCAGCGCACGTTATACACCATGGCACTACATTGCGTGGGACTGATGTTTACCCCACTTCTTGTTAAACCTGATAAACTACATTATCTCAAATGAAGAGAAGTGCACGATACTGTCAACGTTTATCTGCTCAAAACACTCAGGAAAATAATGTAAAAGTCTCGCATAAAAGACCATTTACAGTTATTTCGGTTATGAAAGTGCCAAGATATGCAGCAGGAGAAATCTTTTTCAATAATCTCAAATCAACAAATGATAAAGATAGCTCAGTTTGATTAGAACTAATTAAACACGGATGAGTCGAAATGAAATCTTATCTGCGTCCATTTATGGCTGTAACAGGTTGCACTGTCGCCTAATATGGATGTCAACTTTAAAATTATAATTTAATTCGGGAATTCGGATACGTAACAATTACTTAATATGTGAGTGTCGGTATAAATACCAAATCAACATTGGATTTTATGAACATATGTGAACAAAACGTACTGCATTGATCGAAATCCGAAAAGAGTGAGTGCCCTTCTCTATTAATTACCGATAATTATCATGTTTATTTACCTTGATTGCGAATTAAGTATTCACTCGATACTGTAATGAACCGTTAAAGAGGGATGGATATTTCTAGCTTAATTAAATGTTTTATAAAATTTTAAAACATTCATCACTGATTAAAAGCTTTGTCGGCATTCATACAATCTCATCGACATAATCATATTTCTTGTAAAAAGATTCTAATACAGAAAAAATGTACCGCTATCTCATTTTGGCATAAACTCTGCTAGTAACCAAGCAATCAGTGACATTGACAAATTTGTGTAGCCTAATAAAAAATGCAATTAAATTGTTCATTTATACTCATCAATTACGTGAAATCCCTTAAGTGCCCCTTAATGCGCCTACTTTTTTTATAAGAATGGACTTTTAATTTGGCACAGTGAACGACCTAAGTATAATGTACTATTAGAAATAATGTAAGGAATTTTATAATGGCCCATGCATAAATATCTTTTCTAGTTTGGCTCAAGGTCAAAATTTCCCTTTACAATGATAATTAAAATAGTACTTTTATCATAAACTTAATTGAATAATTACATAAAAACTTTGAATGAATGACCTCCACGTGTAAAATATGAGGCAGATATTTTGCATATTAGATTGAATTGACAAGGGAGGGAATAGTCAAACTTTGTCACCCAACTTTGGTACCATATGTGAAAGTTATTCTATTGCACAGCTATGTATCTATACAAGCTAAACACAAGTTTATCAATAATGCATGTCTGATTTTCCAAAAGTTCAGACCGGAGACTTTTCACGACATCTTCCCACTCTCCAATATCTTTACTAAGTCATGCGTTTGATCTTCATTTCCCCACATGATTAATAATTCAAAAAAAGAACATGGAAAAAATAGCTACGTGTACAAATCTGATCTTAAGTCCATTCACATTTAACGTTATCAAACGTATCTCAACAATTCCGCCAGTCTAGTACATGAACAAATCAAAAACGTGATATCAATTTGCGTGTTTATCGACTATTCCAGGAAATACTGGTAATCTTATCATTCTGTCGCATAAGCTAACCTTACCGCACATCATAAAAAGACGAATAAAAAGTTATAGGTGGACAAGATCAAGTTTAAATTACCGACTAATTCCTGTATATTTTAACCAGCTCCAAAAATGCGTTCCGATCAGAAGAAATCTCCGCCAAACGCTGTTGTCAAAGAAGAGATCGAGGCTACCTACGACAAGTTTGCTGTCCTAGAAGACCTTCCTCAGGTTCTTGCAGAGTTTCAGCGACTATGTTCTTTATTGGATTTAAAGCAGTCGAAATTTCCTACTTTTTTCGACCAGTTTAAAAAATCTCTTCGAGGCTACCGAAAGGCAAAAAGCATGTGTGAAGAAATTTACTCTGCACTGAAAAGCCGAGGCTACGTGGACTCTTATGATGTTGGAACACCGACGAGCGATTATGTACGTTGACCTTTAACGAGTTTATCGATTTCTATGATCCGAGTAATCTACCAATTGCCTAATTTGCAAAACCAGGTGTTGCCACCCACTTAGGAATGAAACCAATCTATTGGAAAAACAAACGATTAACCATGGTTTTCAGAACCTTATTTGCTAAACTCCCTTATGACAAAAACACGATTAAAGTCTATTGGGTCTAAAGTCTAAATGGGTTCCAAATTTTTCAAGGAAAACTTGATATTTCTAAAAACACTGGAAAGATTCCCAAATCTGAAAATAACCTTGATTTTTTATCGCGCTTTCTATAAATGAATTCGCCCCGTCCAGAGCAATATCCAAAAATAGAATTTAATCCAATGCTATCTGAACTGTTTCTTTTATAAACGGTCTAATTTATAAACGGTTCCAGTTCGCCTACATTTTTCAAGCTAATTACGTGAAAACACGCAATTTGTAGCTCAAAATACAAACATCCTAAATTATATCGTGATTTAGTGATGCACATTTTTTTTTTAATATTAACACTTTATGAGTTGTTTTTTTTTGTGCAAAATTGGAATGCTTCATTAACAATGCAGTAGATCCAAAAAATGGAGGTTCTGCATGGTTGCAACTTAAACACCGATATGTTATGCGATTCTTGTAGAAGGCTGCCTACGCAAGGATTTGAGCAAAAAATCAATACAAGAGCGAAATAACAACTACAAATATTTTACTTTAACCCTTATTTCACGTTTTTTTTTTTTCCAAATTCAGTATGAAATATGAATAAGAAATGATATTTGCCACAATAAAAAGATAGGAATCATTTAAGCATTCTCACACTTCCTTTCAAAAATATTAAAGGATATTATATTTAAAAGATTGGTAACAATGACGGTCGGGTCATGCGTGTGTTATTAGCATATATCTAACATGGTGAATATTTCTATAAACTTATTTGAATATTGAAGTTTGGATACAAGATTTTACACATCAAAGGCACGCGTTCGAACCTCGTTTTGTTAGAGTTGTGGGATCGAGTATTGAAAAAAAAATAGTTTGGTTCAAATTTTGAATAAAAAGTTGGTAGAAATATTACTGCTACAGTTCATAATTGGCGGTAGTAGTCGATGTTTGAGTTTAAAAGAAATGGAACTCGCGTTATCCGCCCTTTAAAAGTATACACGACAAAACCACAAATTGGATGATAAATCCTTGGAATAATTATAGTCGTATTGAATAATTTA
>JAUJYV010002560.1:0-12240 GCA_033995625.1 Ophyiulus pilosus | reverse complement strand
TCCACACTTGACTTGACTCCCGCATGGTGTTTGCGCTCGGTTCCCAGAACCGATAGCCCCGGGTGGCGCTGGCGTAGTCGGTCCAAATGCCCACCCGGTGGTAGGATCCAGCTTGTCGATCCGCAGTTCCTTCGGGTTGAACGCGAACACCTTGCTGCCGATCCTGCGCATATGAGAGACATTGGGAGCATATCCCCACAGCCTTTCATAGGGAGTCTTGTTACCGAGGATCTTCTGGGGAACCCTGTTTTTGGTGTAGCAGTGAATCATGAGGAATTCCGCCCAGAACCGTTTCCCCAAGCCACAGTCACTCCTCATGACTCGAATGGCCTTGAGGGCGGTTTGGTTGAAGCGTTCCAACACCCCGTTCTGATGAGGAGAGGCCACGTTGGTCGTAACGTGTACAATCCCTTGAGATTCGAAGAACTGGTCTGTGGCGGTTGAACAGAATTTCCCCCATTGTCCGTTAAGAGACTTTGTCCAGTCTGTCTCTCTATTGAGGCAATGTACTTTTCTATGTACTCCAAGGCCTGGCCCTTGGTCCTCATGGTGTATGTGGAACACCATCTGGAGAAGTCGTCGATTAGGATTAGGTAATACCTAAACTCTGATCCCGATTGAACAGGTGAGGGCCCCCATACGTCTGCGTGTACTAGTTCGAGTGGGGCCTTTGTCCGTACGGCATTGATCGTGGGAGCGGGTGGTCGATTCATCTTCCACTCCCGGCATGTGTCACACTTGATGGTGGGCCCAGTCAGTTCGTCCATGCCACGAACTGCACCTGACTGGGACATGTGCTTGATGGTGTCGGCACCGGTGTGACACAGCCGATAATGCCATATCTGGAGTCGTTTTTGTCGCTTTCCCAAGAGTCGAGGGCTTCGTCGCAGTCGTGGAGCTCTTGGCCTGCAGTTGGGAGGAAGGTTTGGTAGAGGTTGTGGGTGTTTTGGTGGGTTTGGTGGGTGTGGATGACGACAGGGCCCAGAGGTCTCTCATTTCCTCTCATAGGTCTGTCTGTGGTTTTGCTGCCATGGTGTAGTCGGTCCTATTGCAAAAACTCCAGAGCGACTTCCCCCTTTGAATTTAGAACTTGTACTCTCGACGCGTCACCTGACCACGTCGCCGATTCTCCCTTAGCGACTTGGGAGGCCGAGATCATGTTGCGTCGCCCTTTAGGAGCGTACGCGACATCTCGAAAGGTGTTGATGACCACCTTGCCGGACACCGTGCAGGACAGGACTATGGTGCCCTTTCCCACAACCTGGAAGTTATCTGTGTACCCTGTCATGTTGACGGGCTGACAGGGTGCGTAGTCAGCGAACCATCTGCGATTCGAGCAAATGGAGACCCCAACACCAGAATCCCAGATCCACTCACAAGACATCGGAGTGATCTGGTTGGCCTCGGCAACGTAGAAAAGGTTCGAGGATGACCATTCATTGGCCACTTGCGTGGCCTCTTGGCCCCCTCGTCCCATAGCCGTTCCTCATCGTAGGGGTCTAGTCCCTTGAGGAGTAGGCTCGTGCTCGTCGAACACAGGAATGTTGGTTGGTTGGTTAACCGTCCGCGTCCTTTCGCGGACGGACGGTCGATATTTTCGTTTCCCGCGCTCGCCGAGCACGGGAAAACGGCTTGCATCGTTGGCCATCCGCGCGCCTTTGCGGACGGTCGGCCGGAGTCTCTGTTTCCCATGTTCGTCGAGCACGGGAATGTTGGTTTGTTGGTTGGCCATCCATGTCCTTTCGCGGACGGCAAGTCGATGTTTTAGTTTCCTGCGCTTGCCGAGCACGGGAAAACGGCTTGCGTCGTTGGCCGTCAGCGCACCTTCGCGGACGGTCGGCCGGAGATCGGTTTTCCCGTGCTCGCCGAGGACGGAAAAGTGTCCATCGGTGTGGGCCGTCCGTGACCCTTTGCGGACGGCTTATCTTCGTCTTCTTTTCCCGTACTTGATGAGCACGGGAAAACTGCGCACTTTGTCGGCCGTCCTCGGCCCTTCGGTGGCGGCCGGCCGGAGGTCGGTGTGGACCGTCCGTGACCCTTCGCAGATGGCCGGTTATTGTGTTCCAGTTCCAGGGCTAAGTCAGAGCGTGGTGGATCGGAACCACGCTCTGCTACCAATGTGGAAGGTGGTGGTTTGGGCCTGGCCCCGGACCAAAACAAATTCCAACATAAAAACTTGAATTTATTCCAAAGCAAACTTACTTTTATTAAAGAAATAAAGAATAATGGTGAGGTCGACATAGTGACACAAAATCAAGTGACAAAACAAAGATGGCGGCCGGGACAATTTGGCCCGGGCTGGTCCACCCGGGAAAACGAGGACCAAAAGGGAAGGAAGGGTTTTTTGGGGTGTGCTAACTGACCCCGGTCAGTTAGCATGGCCATTGAGTCGCCCTGTCGTGGGTACGACGCACGGATGGGGCCCTGCTCGCAAGCGGTATAAAATTTGGCCCCTAACCCCTGTATTTGTAACATGTTGGAAGGCCATAACTCTGGTTAGGGTTGGCCGATTTTCGTGTAGTTTGGACCAAACTGCATTGAAGTACATGTGCCACATCCAATGCATGGATCGCCGTCCGGATCCATGCAATGGATCACAAAATCCGGAGTTCCCTAAAGCCACGGAGCCTGTTCTAGTCTGATCAGGATGGGGCTAGGACTGAACTGGGGTGCAATCATGCACCTAAGTTCAAACTTTATATGTGCATCCATGAAAGAAGGTTCCTTCAATGGATTCCATGGATGCACAGATTTCCAGTTCGTTTGACAGGAAATTGGCAGAGGGTGAGTTTAGGGCTCCTCCTCTCCTTAGGAGCTATATAAGGAGAGGCAGAATGAGTACCAGGGGAGAGGGCAGAGACAAGAAGACAGCGGGAGATACAAAGATGGGCCAGATCAGAGTCCAGACTAAGCCAGATAGCAGACACAAACACCAGCAGGTAAATAAGGTATGCACCGACCTTACTCGGCCTTAGACAATACACTGTACTGTGCATAATATTTTGCCAACTGTTCCTTTAGTTAGAGACTTGGATAGATAAAACAATTTAGGGTTAACAGTAACCCTAGTCTAAGCTGGTTAGGAAAGTCAAGGCAGATTCAATTAGGGTACAGCTCACTGTTGCTTGTCGATGTAAAATAAAGATTGCTTAAACCATAACAGCCTTGTCATTTACCATGGACAACAGACCCACAGCCAGCATCCACAAGGGTAGCGGGGTATCACAGGCATAAAAAGGAACATGGTAGCAGGAAATTTAAATTGAAACGGGTTAAATCTAAAGGTGCTCCTTATAAATACTGTTGATGTATTTTGTTGTTTTTTTAGCTTATTTTCTTTTATCAACTTCATCTAGTTGTGATCCAATTACCGGATCCAAATGCACTTAACTGCATTGTGCATGTTAGGAAAAAATTAGTAAATGCTATACTTGCTGAGCAATTTAAATTTGGCGCCTCTATTTAAGCCTATGGAAGCTGTCGACGCTCCTGTATAATTCGGACAAATGGTGTTCCTATTGTTCTATATTGAATGTTTAATTGCATGTGTTACAATGTTTAAATTATAAAGTGGATTTCTTTGTAACATGTTCCTTGCTTAAATACTGTCTTCCATTGTACCTTGCATTGTAACTTGCTACCAGATGGCAGATGTGGTTAGTTGCCCTTTTAGCCTATTACAAGACTTGTAAATGTGTTAGGCCCCTCCTACACATATATAAAGAAACATTTTTCGTTTTTCTTTCTCTTGTTCTTGAGATCTGTCTTAGGAAGCTCAAATCCCAGTATTATGATTAAGTGTTTCAAAGTTTTGGAAACTTTGCAAATAAAGTTTAGTGTTTCTTTTTAAAAACTAAAGCTTCTCTGCTGTTTATCTTAAAACTCAAGTTCAGAAGATCCACATGTCTTATAGATGATCATGAATAGAGATATGTAAATGTTCACAAATATCTCAAGCTGAGATATTAACAAAACAATGCTTGTGTGCATGCACCAAGGTCTACCAAGCAGTGGTTTGAAAGTGAAAGGGTTGATGTGATTACATGGCGCTCACGTTCACCAGACCTGAGTCTAGTTAAAATGTGTGGGGTATACAGCTGGGCTGTATATGGACGAAACAAGCAATATCATCATGTGAATGAACTTACATTGCAATTTGTAATGCTTTGGACAAGATTGACATGAATGTTTTGCCAAAACTACTTCAAACAAAGCTCGACAGAATGATAGAGGTTATCGAGAGCAGGGAGGACAAAACCACTATGAATTTCAGAATTTCTTTATACTTTATTTACAGGTTCAAAATGAGAGTGTTTTTTTAATGAATATTTTTTTTCTCCATTTATCATTATTTTAACCCTCTATTGCACTCATGTTATCATTCGAAAAAAAAATTTTTTTGGCAATTTTGTTTTAATAAGACACTATACATGTAAAATGTGTATTGAAATGATTTATTCTATTTAAATTAACAAAATTATGCATGTGTGCCATATTTGTCCCACTGCGCAACTGGGAGAATTTTACGATGGAATTCCTGTATTGGCAAATTTGTACACATTACAACTTAACATTCAAAGGGTTATAAAAATCAAAGAAGCAATAGTTGTTTTTGTTTAAACACAAAGCAAAGTTGCACTTTATGCATGAAATTGAGGTTTTTTGGCAGCGTAAATGGTTTTCTGTAAAAATAAGGGAGTGTCCAAATCCATCCAATCTGGAATCAATGATTGGTTTTGAGCTGGTATGCCTGCGTTTTTTCTGTGTATTTGATTCTTGAAAAGGGGATAATGATAATGGCCGTCCGGCTTTCCTTTGTCTCAATCGGTTGACTTTGCAATGGCTTCTGCAAGTTCTGCTTTGAAAGATGCGAGGTTTAACATATCAGATGTTGCTTTCCAAAAATTAAAAAATGCTTGCCAATACAACAACCATGAGGCACAAACTGTGACATCCAGAATGTGTGTAAATATCTTGAAGTACCATTTCTTAGACCTAATTCGAATACGATAAAGCCCAAGCAAAGAATCAAGTAAATCCACCCCACCCATGTGTTTGTTATAATAACTAATTACACTGGGGCATTCAATATTTATAAATTTTCCATCTTTCTTTGACCAACATTTGACTTTTGTTGTTGGTGTAAATCCTTCTGCAAATGTAGACAACATGTTGACAGGCCTAATGACAAACCAGCGAACACACGATAGCTCTACATTATCCATTAATGTAACAACTTCATCACTGCTTCCACATCCAAGTTCCATCAATTTCTTTTCTTCTTGCAAAGGGCAACCAGAAACACGATTGATTCTCAGTTTCAAGGCAGTATATACCTCTTTTTGCTAGTGTCACTTGCAGTTTGGGTTGTTGAACCAGTTGTCAAAGTAAATCTTGTAATGTAATCCATCAGGCACATTTTTAACGAGTCTCAAAACAACATTGCCACTTACACCACAGTCTTCAGCACATCTTTTGTTTTCCTTTCCAGTGCAAAATTCAAAGTTGTATGGAAACCCAGAAGCCCCACAAAGAACAAAAATCTTATAACCCCACTTATGAGGCTGTTTCAAGGAATGTTTTCCTTTGAATGCACAGATCTGTTCATCTACAGATAAACTTTCTTCAAATGTTACAGTTTCCATTTGTTTTTAATGCTTTCCAATAATGGCCGAATATTAAATATTTTGTCATAAGTATCACTCTCTCTGCCAACACAATTATTATTGTCATTGAAGTGCAGCACAGACTTTATTTTTTCCCATTGCTTGAGTGGCATAGCATCCACAACTTGGTGAATATAGTACCTGGGATTCCAATACAGTCTGGTTTGTGGCAGTTTTATAATTGAAGTCCATAGCAGAGTGCCAATGAATAGATCTATGTCAGAATTTTTCGCAGAAAAAGGCTTTTCTGGCTGTTTCTGTGTGCTGTACAAGTTTGTCTGTTCCACAATGTGTGTTACTAAGGAGTCCGTGAATAAATATTTGAAAAACTTGTATGTAGTTTCCAAGTTAGTGATGGCATTTGGCAATAATGTGCACCCTTTGAATTCTAAGCAGTCTTTAGATTTAGCAATGTTCCTATGCCTCCATTGTAGATTTGTCTTTGAATTCCTTTTTCCTTTACTGGTACTTGGTTGACACTCAGAGCTGTCACTGTGCTCTGAATCATTGTTGACATCTTCACTGTCAGAATCATCCAAACACTCATTACTTCCATTGTCTGGGAGAAAATCAGGATCATCATCAGACAAATGTAATTCACAAATAGCAGGAACACGTTTTTTATAAAAAAAAATGCTGGTCGAAATTTCAATGTTTTTTTTTTTTGTTCCATTTTTTCAATGGGACAAATTTGACCAACTTATAAAAAACAGCCTGCCTTGCATATTTCTGAATAGAATCAATAAAATAAAATTTAAAGCAAATGTTAATAACATTGTTAAGCTTAGTGTAATTATTTAACTAAAAGAAATTCAAAAGAACTCACCAAAAAAAATTCAAAGTTGTCAAATTCTCCAAACAAATGCTTCTAAGAAATGCAATATAAATTGCCAAATGCACTCAACAGATGGCACCACTTTTAACTGTAGCTACTCAAAAAGGTTCCAAAGGAAAAGAATGATGCCCAGTTGAGAAAAAAACCTTTAGATATTTTGCAATTGCAAAAAATTTAAGTGTTTCAAATATGACCCAAAGTGCAATAGAGGGTTAACTAGCATTGATATTTTTCTACTGCTAGAATCTTATTTGCATGAGTTGATCTGAAGGATTTATTTTAATTATCGGTTACTTGTGTTTCATGTGTGAGTTTATACTTTCCTGACTGAGTGGAGGTCACAAGATGAATAAACAGGGTTTAGAATAGTACTGATTAGGGTAGACAACATTTTACGTACATTCAAAAATATTTTCTGGGAAAGTATGGAAATTAACGAGACCATTCACTGAGGACTGATTGGAATTGACGTCACTTAATTTCAAAATTGTAATTTTGACGTCAATATACTCCGCACCCAGCCTGTGATTTTCAGTTTCATCTTTTGAGCAAAAGTTACCTTAAGTTGCCCAACTAACCTGATGGATACTCATCACATTGGCATGATTTTCGCACTCAGCAGAAGGTGAAGCTGAGCAGACAGAAGGGAGGAGGCAAAGTAATGGTCTAGGCTGCATTTGGAGAAGGAGGCAAGGCAGATATTGTATTGTTGAGTACAAAATGACACATGGAGGGAAAAGCCACTGGCACAGCTGATAGAACACTGAAGACTGTCTGACAGGAAGTTAACATGAGCCTCTTGCCTACTTGTCGTTAAATGACTTCACGGCCACATCTGCTCCACCCTATTCACTGCCAAGCGAAAAGTTACAGCCAAGAGAAGCCGTGCAAGATTGCTTGTTGCTAGCAATGCTTGAGGCGGGTAGAACTGTCAGGTCCAGACTCAGCACAGGTGAGGCTAGCTCAGGAAGATATGAAACCCCGGCAGAAAATTTATTCATGGTGATAATTGAACATCTACAAAGAATGATGAAATAAAAACCGGATGGAAAATTTAAACACAAAGCAGGCAAAATGTAAAAATGGAAAATAGTGGTGAAGTGCATTAAGCTGAGTCTGAGTCACTATGCAGAGTTGGGTACTCAAACACAGCTCGGCTGGCAAAGGTGGTAAATGTGCGAGGGAGTCCTTACACAGTGTTTTGCAGTCACCGGGCCATCGGGTTCCCTTGATGAGAAGAGCATCTGCCAGGTGTGCGCGTTCAAAAAGCTTTGAAGGCAGAGTGCAGTCAAAACTATGTGGCTGGTGGTGGCGTCTCCAACCCCACACGGGCAGCTGGCTCCAAGGTGCCTAGCTGAAATCGGTGCAGGTATTGACGGAACGGTCCGTGCCCCGTAAGGAGCAGAACAAGTTTTCCCGACAGGAGATTCCAGCTGTTCCGGAACAATGGAACAAATGTGTGCACCAAGCGGCCAGTGGTGTCATTAGTCCAGAGCTCCTGCCAGGCCGTCAGCAATACCTGCCGATTTTCTGCGGTCACGTTGGAACGCGGGAGTTTGTGCGGGATGATGCGTCGAAGTTGGGTAGCCGCCTTGGCCAATTAGTTGGCACACTCGTTTCCGGCAAAACCATTGTGGGCTTTTACCCACTGCAGGGAGACGGGTTTCCCAGCCCCTCGGAGGTTCCTTAACGTCTTGAAAGAGCGCAGCGCCAGGGCTTGCTTCCATCATCCACCCGTTACAGCCAGTGGAGCAGAGCGCGAGTCCGAGCAGATGCTGGCACTTTCGCCCTCCTCCTCCAATATCAAGGTTGACTGCCATATTGCCAGCAGTTCGGGCTGAAAAACGGAGCACTGATCAGGCAGCCGCACCTGCCAAAAACCGAGCTCAGCACCATCCTTCAGCAACACTACGGCTGTGCCAACCACACTGGCAAGCTTAGAAACGTCTGTGAAGCACTGGAAGCCCCTGACACCTCAGGCGACCAGGTGGTGATGCAGATGGATTCCCTGACGGACGGGTGTGCTGCCTGGGAGGCGGCAGAACTTGAAGAGCACAGTTGTCCGGTATGCCTTGCAGATGGCTAGCAGGAATGGTCTCTGAGCCGCCGACAAGCCCTTGATGATGCGGGAGTCGTGCGCTCGCTGACCCCAAATTTCCACACCGTAGAGGATCATCGGTTCGATTCCCCGCTGGTACAGTGTCCGGAGGATTTCGGGCCGCACACCCCACTCCCGACCACACACTCAGACTAGCCGGGAGCCGACCCGTCCCAACTTACCCTGGAGGTACTAGGCGTGGGCTATCCAGTTTAATGACAAATCCATAACAATCCTTAGGTATTTCAGGGACGGCTCGCAGGGAACCACGAGGCCGCCTGCGCGGATGACCGGTGCCCGAAGCAGCTTCCTAGCTGGGTGGAATAGTGCCTTCAGGTTGTCCACGGCATGTTCCAGCTTGGATTCGGTGGCCCAGGCCTCGCATGCCGGCCACACAGCTGTTGTCCAGTGACACTCGATAGATTTTGCCGAAGGGCCTGAGAGCAGGATTGCTTCGTCGGCAATGACTTGAGCAGTTTCCCCTGGGCGGAGCACTTCGTTAATGTCCCTGAACCAAGACTCCATCAGCGTGATGCAGAGAATTGGCCCCACGCACGAACCCTGGGGACATCTTCGGAACGTGTCGGAGTGGTAGGAGCCTGCCATGACTCGTCGATCGGTAAGAAACCCGCTGATGGCATTGTAGATGTTTCTGGGGCAACGGACCCTTTGCAGATCATGAAGAAGCGCTGCATACCAAGCACTGTTAAATGCATTTTTGATGTCCAGCATTACTGCTAGGCAATGGCGTCCGGCTTCATTGGCCGCCCGCACCTAAGAAACGTATGCAGACACCACCTGCTGGGTCCCACTCCCCTCCCGGAAGCCATACTGATGTTGGGCCAGGCAGCCACCCTGCTCCAGATGGAAGCTGAGGAGCCAAGCCAATAGTTTGTCCAGCACCTTACTGAGGATGGGGCGCAAGCAGATGGGGTGCACGGTGGTCCCTCCAGGTCCCTCCTGGGAGGCCTTCCAGATCTGGGGAAAGCAGCCCCCCACAAGCAGCCATTAAGCAGTCTGAGCCAGGGCTCCGCCGCAGCGGTGAACAGATGCGGGAGCCCTGCCCAGGAAAGCCGTCGATACCCGGAGCCTTCGCACTGTTGAAGGAGCCGGAGGCAGCAAGGAGTTCCGACCGCGTGATTGGGACGTCCGGCGGCGTGTTTGGTCCCTCTTGGACTGAGGCCCACTGGCAGAAGTGCACTCGAGGTCTTCGGTTCGGTCGTCCTTCGAGAAATACTTGCTCACAAGCTCCTCCATGGTGTCTGCCTCGTTGTCCGTCCAAGAACCATTCTCTCTCTGGGTTGTGGTCAGGGTGGTCACAGGTCGTTGCTTGCCCGCAAGGATTTTGTAAGGAAGACTGAAGGGGTCCCGATGGGACTCACGGTCACAGTACCGCTTCCAGGATGCGGATTTGGACTCCAGGATAGCCTCCTTGTAGGTCTGCTCCACAGCCCTAAAAGAGAGAAAGGACTATCTGACAGACCTGAGTCAGACTAGTCAAATATATTGCAAACTGAAATAACTTAAAATAAGTTGCATTAGCATCTAATTTTCTTGTCCCCAAAATAAGATGTTCTGATGCATCTAAATCCCTGCCATCTAAATTGGGTAATCTTAAATATAGATACAACTTTTCTCATCTCTCTTTAGACCTATACTGGAAATCAATTATTAGTCAATTATCAATTATCAAAGTACAAGAATCAATTATAAAGCAATTATTAAAAATAACAATTTCCTAGAAATGACTTTAATTAACACAATCATGTTTATAATATCTCAAACAAATTTAAATTGATCTCTCATACCTGCTTGTATCTAAAGAATGACAGCAAGTAAATGATTTCAAATAAACAATGAAAATTGTCATCACAGCAAATAAAAATGTACTCTGCTTTCCAGTTACTATATAGGATGACAAATAAGTAAAATTAAAGTTAAGTCATAAGATAAATCAAAAAATTAAAGTGAACATTTAAGAAGAGGTGAACTGTGTAACAAAATAATGCTAATAATTCATAAATGAATTGCATGAACACAATACTTAACAGTTCATATTGCAGTACTTTCTCCAAAATCTAGAAGTAGCTAGAGTAGGCTTTGCACCATCATTTGGCTTACCAAGAATTTCGTGTTGTAGAAGCAATAATAAACACTCAAAATTAGGTAGAAATGTGATATGAAATTCATAATATGCTGAAATCAACATCAAAAGAACGTCACATGTGCTATTCGATGCTGACAATATAGCAAGCAAACCACTTTCAGCTAATAACATTGAGAAAGACAAGATTTGTACATCAAAGTATACAACAAGATGTGGGGCATCAAGTTCACCACAAGATGTATCAATAACATCATTTACCTAAAAAACAATAAACAAAAATGTTATTTTCTTCATAGACATAAGTTGCTGTATTTATAATGAAATATATGTACTATATTTATACATTTTTTATCTTAATTAGCGGGGTAGCTTTCAGTCTCTTTGGCATTGTTTCTTCATGCACCTTCAGCATTAGTTCCAGTTTTGATCTTTCAGTGCTTGGAATATCTTCACAAAATACCTTGGATACCTTTCTTTGTATTTTGTCGAAGTTTTGCTTGGCATTTTTAAATGTAGCACCTTTAAACAATATCTTCATTTCCTCTGTGATCTATAATTTAATATTTTATTGTTATAAAAAATATGAATATCAACTGATGAATAATATTGCCTTAAAACATTTTACCCCAAATTCAGTTCCTAACGTAGGAAATGCTTCAACGACTTCTGCACATTTTTGTTGCTTTTTCGATAAACTCTCTACGATAATAGAATGTGACATCCATTAACTGCTTAAGATGTGGGCTGAACTTTGTGTCTATCTTTTTATTTCTGCAAGCAATTCTTGGACATCGATTCCATCTATAACAGCACTGTCAATAATCGAAGTTTTTAAAGAGGGTTCAAGTCTTGGTTTCTTAATTTGGTGAGAGGTGGAATATTTCCTATTTCTAATGCAAGCTTGTAATTGCATTTTAAAAGATCTCTGTAAACAAAAATTGTCGGAGAATATAACACTGGTGAAGGCATTATTAATAAATTTATATATATCAGAATTTCATTTTACATATATTGCTTTTTAAACACATTAATTAAGATTTGAATAGTATTTTTTAATTTAAGACTTAAACTTAAGAATGTCAATAAATATTTTAGTTGATATTGAATATAGAATTTATCTTACATGTTTCAGTCCAAATCTGTCAGCAAGCTGAGGATATGTTGTCACTACCATATCACAAAAAGTTGAGTAGTCATGAGAACTTTGTTTATCCTTTTTTCATCAAAAAAGAGCTTGCACAATTTCTAATAAATCCATTTAGAATTTTTTTCTTTTCAAGTAAAAGTTCACCATTAATGGTTGGCACATTGAATTTAGCATGATCTTGATTAGTTCCAATTTCCAAATTGTTTGACTGCTAGTATAAAAAATTAAGTAAAAACATTAAAAAATTGGTTAGACTAATAATATCTCAACATGATAACTTACATGTTTAGAGAAAATTCATTATAGATAATGTTGAAAATCATTTATTTGATGCAAAATTTAAGCACATATGGCAAATAGCTACACTAGCAAGGCATGACTAGACTG
>JAUJYV010002559.1:0-12241 GCA_033995625.1 Ophyiulus pilosus | reverse complement strand
ACATTTGGTTGATGTAAAAAACGAACTTTTGGACAATACATGCAGGTGGTTCGATTTTTTTGCTCGTAAGTGTAGATACACAGGACTTATAAAAGGCTAACTATGGTCCATATATGTCACATTAAGGGCAAAATAAATCCCATTTATGGTCATACACAGATAAATGGGCTAAGGATGGTCCATTTACGTTCTTTCAGGGACCAAATACCACCCAGATATGGCTACATGTGCCCCATGAAGGACAAACCGTAGCCATTTAAGGACAAATATAGCAAACGTATTGCATTATGCAGCAACGTATAACAGTTTTAAATATTGCCCATATCTGCCATATCCAATGTTAAGAGTTTAATCTGTTTGTCACCAGAAAATTTAGTGTGGGAAATTAGTTTAATCCATTTTTAGTTGATGTGCCGTTATTTGGTTTCTCCAACTCTGCCATATATAATTTGTCAGCTCGGTAAGTCTCGAATAAAGATGGCCGACATCCCATATGGAAGTAGTGTGCGTTTGTCGCCAAAGATTGAACAGCAAATTTGCGCATTCGGGGTTTAAAAACAGGAGACTCGTTCCCATCAAAACGAAGGCCGAAGATATTTAAACGAAGCACTCGTTATAATTTTAACGATTGGCAGCATCGTTAATTGCATCAACTGCACCAGGAATTGTTAATGGGCAATAATGCTGATTATTAGCACATTTTACACCTTTGAAACCTTTTGAAAGAAATATAGTCGGCAAGGCTCATATATGCCTCTTAGAGAACTCCAAACACGGCCCATATACAAGCTCCCCAAGTGGCAAAGTTCGTCATTTAGACGTCATTTTCAACCCAAAAATGATGTCAATTTGTGGTCATTTTTTGGTCATAAAAATGATGTCAATTTAGGGTCATTTTATATGGTCATTTTGTGGTCATTAAAATGACGTCAATTGTGGTTCGTCATTTTTAGTTTGTTTGGTCAGTAAAATGACGTCTTGTTTTTTGTCATTTTTCGAGTTGGTCAATTTTTGGTCTTGGTAAAATTACCAAAACATGACATCTTTTTTGACGTAATACCCATATATGGACAGATATGTCCCATCAAGGGCATTTCATAGCCAATATAGGGCCATATAGATATTTTAAATCTACATTGTCATCGTAACATTTAAATACATCTGGAATTATAGGCTTAAAACTTGAGCTAATTGCCGCTTTTATTTTTGAATTACTCTTCCAGTTGGGGGAAGTTTTCGTTGATGTGAAAAATGGAGAGGAGTGTTTTTTTGAAATGGACACCGTGGGGGTCAAGAGGTCAATCGGAAGGAATTTCAGGGACGTCTTTTTTGAGTGGCAACGGATTTTCATCGGTTTTATACGGGGAAAACATCATCTAGCGAGAGATTTTTACAACGCGTGAAGAAATTGTAAGTTTTGTTTCTTTTTCAAGCTTTAACGTTAAATAATTGCGTAATTAATCCAAATTTAATTTATTTTCAGGATGAGCAAGGATGGAACACCGGAAGTTGTTATTTGTATGGTTTTTAAACTTCCTTTCCTGTTGCTTCGATACACCATAACTAAGGTAACCCTATTTTGCCAATGTTTTCGTGTTTATTAATAACATTTATGAAACATTTTATGGTTTTTAAGTTCTTTCGTCCTTATTTTCAAGGCTGGATTTCATTGGATGGGAATCTACCGATCTAGTGACAGATTATCGTAAGAGCGAAGATAACGTGAGTATCGTGTTCCGGTTGAATTTTATTGCCGTCATCTATGTTTTTTCATGTATGTTTGCTTGTACGGTTTTCAGCGACGAAACCCAGAGTCGAAAACGAACTAATCTTAATCTTGACGTAGCGGACCGAAACGTGTCGTGTGCCGACGCCGAATGCTGTTTAAATTCTCTTGAATCAAATCTGCCGACAAGGACTCGGGTGAATGAATATTGACGGGCGCACTGTTCGGAACGAGAGCGCCGCGAGTCTGTTTTCCAGGTATGTTTGCGCAAATCGGTCATGCTCGAAAGTTGAATTTTGATTGTATGTCTAAGCTAATAAAATCGATTCGTGCAGTTTAAATACGTCGTAAGCACAAATTTATTACTTGAAATGCAAAAACTGACGAATGGAGCGTTTATTTTGAAACTCTCTATTCGCGCTCGATACTTTGTCATAAACATCGGGAGGTAAAGTGCGAGCGATTAAAGACCTGAGTACCGGCCGGTTTTGATGTTGTTCCGTGCTATTATTACCTGTGTCTTCTCTTAGAAAACCGGCCATGCACTCTTCATCTTTCGGTAAGTATATGTGTGGCTTACTTCGTGTTGGAGGTAAGATTCTCGCTGGGCAACTTTCAGCAAGTGCCTCTATTTATTTTAAGCCGCTCCTTATTTCACCTAACCCCTCCTACTTAACTCCCTCTCCATTTACTTGGTATAACCCAAAACCGCCTCATTTAAAAATGAGTAGTTGTTGGTGAGTCAATGGACAGCCAGAGCAGATTTTGTGAAGTCTCTGAACGTTATACCGTGCTTATTGCTTTTGCGGTATTCAAAATTCATGACAACTGCCTTCGTGGAATTGTTACCACCGCTTTTGCAGAAAAGGAAGCAGTACACGTTGGCCGCGGTTGCTTTCGTCACATTCTGCTTGGGACACGTACTATGCACCAGGGTAAGAATTAACGAGAGTTATGGTGCTAAGCCGCTTGAGATTTCAGATAACCACGACTTTGTTCCGCTGTTTTCAAGGTGGCGTTTTCAAGCTTCAGCTCGTGGATGTTTTTGCGGCTACAGTTATTCCACGCTTCTCTGCGGCTCGATCGAGTTGATCGTCATATCGTGGAGCTATGGTAAGTTTAACGGGTGGGTTTGATCCCACTTTAAAACTGTAAAATAGTCTATATAACTATTATATAAAACAATTAAGGCATTAATCGTCCGTTATGCTGTTTTTCCGCAGGTGTCGATCCCTTCTTAAATGACATTAAGATGATTGTGCGTTCCTTCCCATCTATTGGAAGTACATCACTCCGTACGTGCTCATTGTAAGTTACCGACCATTTATGGTTACCATTTCCATACTGTGATTCCATTTATCTCATTACCTGTTTTGCGCAATTCATCCTCATCGTCACCTGTTCCGACTTACAGCCACGTACCGCTTGCGATGAATTCGCCTTTCTGCCTCGGTCGGAACACTTTCCTTTTTTTTCCAGATAGTAAAAGTGTCAGTCGGGACGACCGACTTGGTGGGGTCTTAAGCTTCGAGTCCACTGCGCCGAAACCTACCGTGGAGTGTGACGACAAAGGCATGAGCATCACGTGTGAGCCGGTCAACGAAAACTAAAATGACGGCAAAGAACCCGTACCGCAGTTCAGGATGGGCATTGTGGACGAAATGGAACTTAAGCATCAGTTATTTAAAATATCAAATAACTATAACCGCTTTCCTGAAAACAGGTGAATATAGCAAATGCTATTTATATGATCCAATTTGCAACTATTTTGCTCGGGAGTTAGTGTGTTTCAAAATTGTATTCACAAAATCGCTCCTACTTTCAGTGCCTGATGTTCGAAGCTGTCATTGACAACAACTATTTTGGAAGACAGACTCGTAGCAGTCGCTCTTTAGAGTGGGACATGTGTGTAAGCGCAACAACTTTTGCCAAGTAAGAAGACAAAAAACAAGCTTTAGTTCCTAAATGGAAATAAATCGACCCTTAACCACAACCGGCAAGTCTTATTACAGTTGCCAGAGTATTAAGGCCACGCCCCCTGTAGTACACTTCTTGGTGAGGGAGAAAGGGCACGTACATAAACGTGGCTTGAACCCGATGTCGGTGGACCTGGACAAGGATTAGCCGAGATCGTATCCAAAAACAGGTATGCTTGAAAAACATTTGCCGGACATTTCACGATCGTAACTGCGTCGCTAAGGAAAAGGCGATGTTCCGCAGCCGGCCCTTTTTGTCAAACTCGACACGTCCCAAATAATAATTGCGATTACCAACTTAAAAATTGGTTTCTTTTGATTTTCAGCCAAAATCATTTTATGAATGGCCTTGACCATCTATCGTCTGTCGACTTAATGTCACCACGCTCGGGAACCATCCATAAAATCGGGTACGGGCAAAATATTTTTGCCAAAACTAAACATTTAAATACTTTCGTCCAAATTAAATTACTGTAAATGAGTGATTATTTGTAATTCATTTCAATTCAATTGCGATTAGCAACTTATACATAGTGCTTTGATTTGATTTTCAGCCTAATACATTCCCGGTAATCAATCGGCTGTCGGATTACCGTCGCCACGCTCTTGTACCATAAAGAAAATAGGTCGGTCAAGGGTGGAATATTCGCAACTCAACCGAGTATTTAAGGCAGGCCAAGCTACGCAACTATGTGTGCAAACACCTTATTATAGTAATCCATCGCTAGTTTGTCGTATTTTTTCATCAAAAATGGGATCCCCAAATTGACATAGTCTACAACAACTGCTACACGTTACCAGATCTCGCTGCCGAAACCCCCTGTTCCAGAGAGAGTGAGTTTTACACCATGAATTTAATATTTATATATCATTCTTATTTTATGTTAGAAAAGATTACATAATTTTAATAATTTCTGATGTTACGGAAAAATCAGTCATGCTAACCCCGCATTCCGCAAATCTTTGGAAGCGTCTCTTCGAATGTCTCGACTGTTGTAGCGTTATCTTTTCAGTTTATCAAAGACAACTACGATGGCGGCGACCCGGGATTGCAGTTCAAAAATGTCTAAGGGAATGAAATGGGCCGTAGCGTCAAGGCGGCGAAAGGCAAGGGGATTGCCTGCAGGAGATGTAGTGGGTGCCGCGGACCGGAACTTATGCTTCGTTTTTGAGGTTGGAAGTAAATCCTTTCGGATTTGTTGTTGACTACTGCGTGAATTTACATAAAATGCAAGCTACTCAGTCGTAGTACGGTGACTTCCCTAAGCCACTGGATGTCCTAAATTATGGCCATAACTACAGGTTGCGCTTGATATGACTCCTGTAGCGATTCTTATATGCCATTTGTAATGATTGTAATTAAAAACTAGAGCTTAATATGTCGAAAAGGAGACAGATCAATTTCTAATCTTTAACTAATGAACTTTTAAAGTTTTATTTTTTGTTTTTAGTTGATGTTTAGTTTTATTTACTTTTCTGAAATTAGAATGCTTCCGTTGTCTACATAGAAAGTTCAACGACCGCGAGCTACTCGATACAGCGCAGCATTTGTAGTTTTTGCGACATGTGAAGCATTTCGTCCTGGGTGCAGATGTAGATTTGCACGTGTTGCTCAAAATCAGCAATTGTTGTCGGTTTTTCATCGGTGTTTGTGCGTGCCCAAAAACTTGGAAGATGCAGCAAACGACATCTGCAATTTTGTGCTTCGTCAGTGCGCGTGTGGCCAGAGACGACTTAAATCGCCATCGGAGATCGAGGAAGCCGAGGAAAAATACTGTAAATTGGGATTCAGGCCTGGACTTGAGGTCTTCCAAACTTCCAACTGTTCCGAAGGTAAGACGAAACTTTTTATGGGTCTGTAGTTTTACGTACAAACGTTTCAGACTATCGTGATTGATAATGGGGCATTTAGGATTCCTCCCGAGATGAAAGTTTGATAGAATTAACTAAAACGCAAAACAGGCGTTTCAATACAAATTGAAGTCGTTTTGAATGTGTCGAATTTAAAAGATTGTTAAGTCGCCGCACGATGACTGAAAAGTGTGAAACTCCAACTTACTCGATTAAGCTCCACAGAAACCCGCTTAAGACATTCCAACATCGCAATAAGATGACTGGATGACGTATTAATGGCACGCTGCAATAATGCTGAAAAACATGCCATTATAAATGCATATTTATTGTTGATAATTTCAAGTATAGTTTAAGAAATACACAATTTTGTGAAATATGTCATGTGCTAAAATATAGTGGCCGTTATCTATATATATAATCGATGTTAATAAATGTATTAGAAAATAATTGTTAATATAACTTTAATTGAAGGATAACTGAGTTTTGTTACTGACAAATTAATTTAGCCATTGTTTGTCTTATATTTTAAAAGAAGCACCAGAGCCCTGTTGACCTCTAGTGCTGACCTCAGGGTGTCCATCATGTCCTCATCTGACATGTTGATGGTGAGCTGGAATTGGCTTTCACGAGTAGGCTTGTCAGCAATTCCAAAAGACCATCAAATTCTTGATTTGTCTTGCATTTCGTTGGTTTCCATGGTTTGCATTTAGTTGGTTCGCATATCCTTGGTTTTGTTGTATTCATTTTATAAAGCTCTTGAGTTTCTAATTCTCCTTCTGTTGGTGTAGCGCAGGTTATTTGGTAAGGGCCAATTGTAAAATTTGGTTTTTTTGCTCGATGTTCTTAAATCCAATCTTTCAGCCATTGCAATGCACAATTGCAATGAAGTGGATTTCCTGCAAAACAAGTGATTGAAAGTTTAGTTTTTTAACCTTAATTTTCTTCAATCTAATTTTGTACTTTTAAAATGTTGCATAATAATAGCAATCCAAGAACATGCGTAAACAATTCAATGTGGAAATTATTATATTTCGTAACACATTGGTTTAGATTTATCAGATGCCCTTACTGTTATTTATTTATAGAATAAATGGGTTTTTTCCAAAAGGGTGAATTTTAAAAATGTAAATTACTTTCATAAAAACTCAAATATGCAATATTTGCATGCTTTTTTGTGATTTTTTTTTTATAAATAGTATTTTTTAATCGAGCAACAATTTAAAAACAGGTCAATTAGCGAACTTTTAAAGTTTAAGGTTTAACATTTACCAGTGGGAATTCTCTTAATTCTAAAATTTCCCAATAAACTAATTTTAATAAATATCAATACTATTAAGCCATGTGTCGAGTTGACTTTTCTTATAAATCCATTTAATTTTATATCTAAATTATTTAGTGCAAATATTGATTTAGAAAAAACACTGATTTCAAAGAAGTGAAATATTTGGAATTTGGTAAATTCTGCACATTTACACAAATTTATCACAATTTATTATGAATATTTGTAAACAATTAAAATGCAACTTACCCGCTATGCGGACTCCTTGGATCGTATTTGTGAAAGGGTCGAAAGTTCCCTCTTCCATTGATTCCAGTTTATTTTCGTCAATTTCAAAATGAACGAGGTTGTTAAGTCCGTTGAATGTTCCTCGGGCTAAGTGCGCAATTTGATTTGCATCAAGATGCAATTCTTTCAAGTTCTTTAACCCTTGAAACGCGTTCTGTGATATCGTTCTAATGCCACTGTAACGTATCGCTAATTTCTCCAACTGGCTGCATTTCTCGAACATTCCTCCTGGAATTATTCCACTCCTGATTGGCGATTTATAGATCCTTAGCACTTTCATAGTTGCGCAAGTCGGATTGATGACGTCATAAGGGACATCAGTCATTTGGAATTGAATGAACGATAGATATGTGACTTTGTGAGAAGCAAAGATCTCTGTTGGCAATATGGATGCATTACCATTCACCAGTTCTAACTTTCCAACATCTCTGTTGTCTCTCATCATTTGTTGCAAATTCTTAACATCTTCTGCTGTTTTTAAGTTATAACATTTTATCAAATCACCATCACTATCACCTCTTCTCCAGCATGGTCCTTCCCACTGACCGTAGACGACCGTGATGGCAAACAAAACGACGAAACACGCGACACATTGCATTTTAAGCGTTAAGATAATCCGCGTTATTATCCGTTGATTAAGACGCTCGTTACTCGCTTTCTTTGCACAAACTGTTTTGCGTTTCCTTTGCTCGTTTCGCGCATTCAAACTTCTTATCCGCGACTTGCTAATCGGCCAATGAGAGCGCGGCACACGTCGTAATTCACGTTCCAAATTATGCTAAACAATTGTTCCGTACAGCTTACTGAGCCAACGCATAGGGCCTCTTCTTGGTGTGTTCTAGAAGGGCATAAGGGCTATATTGGGTATGTCTATATATGTCCCATAAAAGGCAACATATGGCCCATATCTGGCCATATATAGTTACAAATGTTACATAAAGGATCAAATAAACTTTAAAGGGCCAAATATGCCCCATGTTCGGCACATTAAGGACCAAATACCAAGCATATATGGACATATATGATTTATAAACGACAAATGATGCCCCATATCTGGCCATATATGGCTACAAATACTATACAAAGGACCAAATGTGCCCCATGTTCAGCATATTAAGGGCCATATCTGGCCATATATGATTTATATAAGGAAACTGAGACCCTATATATGGCTACAAATACACTATTAAAGGCCAAATATGCACAATATACAAAACTTTAAGTGCCAAATACCAACCATATATGGCCATATATGATTCCTAAAAGGCAAATGATGCCCCATATCTGGTCATATATGGCTACAAATACACTAAAAAGGGCCAAATGTGCCCCATGTTCAGCCATATCTGGCCATATATGAATTATATAAGGCAAATGAGAGCCCATATATGGCCATCTACAAATAAACTATAAAGGGCCAAATATGTTCCATGCCATGTTCAGAACATTAAGGGCCAAATACCAACCATATATGGCCATATATGATTTATAAACGACAAATGATGCCCCATATCTGGCCATATATGGCTATAAATTAATTTTAAAGGTCCAAAATGCCCCATGTTCAGTTCATTAAGGGCCAAATACCAACGATATATGGCCATATACGATTTCTAAAAGGCAAATGACAACCCATATCTGGCCATATATGGCTACAAATACACTATAATGGGCTAAATATGCCCCATGTTCAGCACATTAAGTGCCAAATATCAACCATATATGGCCATATATGATTTCTATTAGGCAAATGACACCTCATATCTGTCCATATATGGCTACGAATTAATTTTAAAGGGCTAAATGTGCCCTATGTTTGGCACATTAAGGGCCAAATACCAACCATATATGGCCATATATGATTTATAAACCACAAATGATGTTCCATATCTGGCCATATATGGCTATAAATTAATTTTAAAGGGCCAAATATGCCCTATGTCCAGCACATTAAGGGCCAACTACCAACCATATATGGCCATATATGGTTTATAAACGACAAATGATGCCCCATATCTGGCCATATATGGCTACAAATTAATTTTAAAGGGCCAAATATGCCCCATCTTCAGCGTAATAAGGGCCAAATAACAACCATATATGGCCATATATGATTTATAAATGACAAATGATGCCCCATATCTGGCCATATATGGCTTCAAATGAACTATAAAGGGCCAAATATGCCCCAAGTTCAGTGCATTAATGGCCAAATACCAACCATATATGGCCGTATATGATTTCTAAAAGACAAATCAGAGCCCATATCTGGCCATATATGGCTACAAATAAAACATCAAGGGTTAAATATGCCCAATGTTCAGCACATTAAGGGCCAAATACCAACCATATATGGCCATATATGATATATAATTGACAAATGACAGCCCATATCTGGCCATATATGGCTAGTAATACACTATAAAAGGCCAAATACCACCCAGATATGGCTACATCTGCTCCATGAAGGACAAACCGTAGCCATTTAAGGACATATATAGCTCATGTATTGCAATATATGGCAACGTATAACTGTGTTAAATATAGTCCATATCTGGCCATATCCAATTTTAAGAGTTTAATCTGTTTATCACCGGTTAATTTTGTGTGGGAAATTAGTTTAATCCATTTTTAGTGATGATTCCGCTGAAATTGCGTGCGGGAATGGCATTAATTTACTTAGGGCATCCGAGAAAAGTTCTGGAATTGTTTCCTTTGAATGACTGCTAAACAGTTACGTAAAAAAGTCTTTAAAATCTTTATCAACAATTTTCTTCCTCGTTGGCATTTTCTCGCTCGTAAATTAGACGCTTCTCAGAAACATTTTTCAACTTGAGGGTCAAATGTCAAGAAATTAAGTTTATGTTTCGAAGGCCAGACGAGGGGACATTCAAAACGGACAGTTCCTCGAGAGGGGTTTAGGGGGCGCTGCTGGCATGCGGACAAGTGGGAGGGAGGGTGAAGCCACGATGGACGTCCGCTGACGATGCTATTTTTCTGTTTTTGGTTCATTTGCTTGAGTTTTGAAGTTCGGCGAAAAGGACACCGGAAGAAATATGCCCCCGCTCCCGAATGAACTTTAATTTTTAACACCCCTGGAAAGGCGGGGATTATGCGACTAAATTTGTTTGAAACACACCGATTCTACGCTGGAGTTTCCCGTCGAGGTCAGGAAATATCCGTTAATCAGAAAAATGTTGAAAAATGTCGTGGGATCGGTGTTTGGAAATTGATGGACCTTTGTACCATCCGACAAATTGGCCACAAACCCTACTTTTCAACAAAATTAAGGACGTCGATGAAGGAGGAGGGTCTGGGCTAAAATGGACGACGTGTGGACAGGGGTGGTCAGTTTTGAATGAATTTTGGGGAAGGACTTTTTGAATGGGCCCTAAGCGTTTTCTTCGCGTACTTTGAAACTGTTAAGCAGAAAGCACTCGAGCCGCTTGTATGTTCGCGCACACTTTGAACCGCGATGACGAAGACAGTGAACGAGATAGTTGACGCAACTTGGAATGAAGCCATTAAGTCAGCGCTGTTTTAAGAAAACTAATCTAATGGGAAATTGGTGAAGTTTTAGTAAAAAAAATTTATAGTGAAATTTAAGAAATGTAAAAATTTTGCTTTTAATGGCAATTAAATTTCGAAGGTTTGTTGTTGGTTGAAGGTTGAAAGTTTACTTGAAGTGATCCTGAACGCTCGTTGAAAACATTTGCTGGAATGTATGTGCCAATATGGCCCATATATGTTCCAATGAGAACCAAATATGACCCTTATATGTTCCAAAGAGAACCACATATGGCCCATATAGTAGGTTCCAAAGAGAACCAAATATGGCCCATATATGTTCCAATGAGAACCAATTATGGCCCATATACTGTATGTTCTTAAGAGAACCAAATATGGCCTACTATATACGTTTGAAAGAGAACCAAATACGGCCCATATATGGTCTTAAAGAGAACCAAATGTGGCCCATATACGTACATATTTCATATCAACATGTCATGTATGGACCATATCTTAACATTTAAAAACATCTGGAATTATAGGCTTCAAACTTGCGCTAATCACCGCTTTTATTTTTGAATTACCTTTCCAGTCGGGGAAGTTTTCGTTGATGGTAAAAATGGAGACGAGTGCTTTTTGGAAATGGACACCGTGGAGTCAAGAGGTTAATCGGAAGGATTTCAGGGACGTTTTTTTATGAGTGGCAACTGATTTTCATCTGTTTTACACGCGAAAACGTCATCTAGCGAGAGATTTTGGTAACGAGCTAAGAAATTGTAAGCTTTGTTTGTTTTTCAATCTTTAACGTAAAATAATTGTGTAATTAATCCAAATTTAATTTATTTTCAGGATGAGCAAGGATGGAACACCGGAAGGTAAGTTATTTAAATGTTTTTTAAACTTCCTTTCCTGTTTTTTCGATACTCCATAACTTAGTTAAACCTATTTTGCCATTTTCAACATGCTTTTTTTTTTAAAAAAAATGTCTCCTTAATTTTTAATTTTTTAATTTTAGTAGCTATCGATAGCCTCTTTTTTTGTGCCGCAAGAAAGAGTACTAAATACCGACATTTTTTATTTTTAGTTTGTATTTCCTCCCTTCGATGGCGCCACAAATTAACAAAACTTAAAAACGGTATATCTCCATCAATTCCTGCTGTATTTTCACGACATTTGTTGTTTCGGTTAGCTACCGATATCCTCTTTCTGATTTTGCAAAAAAAATGACCGAAATCTAAAATGTCGCATTCCTAGTTCGCTTTTCCTCCACTCGATGGTGCCACTAAGCGAGAAAACTTAAAATCGCTATATCTTCGTTAATTCTTGCTTGTTTTTCGTAAGGTTTGTTGTTTTGGATAGATTTCGATATACTCTTTCTTGTGTCGTGAGAAAAATAGCTAAATTTCAACATTTTTATTTTATTTTTTTTTCCGTCAGTGGATGGCGCCACTCATCAACAAAACGTTTCAAACAACCGCAGCGCCAACTGACGGACATTCTTCCTTGATTTTCACTGGTATTGGTGTTTTTGCTATGAATGCGATGGCGGGAATAAGCGATGGTAGTTATAGAGTGGTTTATTAGTGGTTAATATAATGTTTCTGCACC
>JAUJYV010002558.1:0-12241 GCA_033995625.1 Ophyiulus pilosus | reverse complement strand
AGAAACACTTGGACCGGTTCGAACGTACGCCCGCGAGCAGGCTCGGATCAGTGCTTGACGATGGACTTGACTCCCGACTTTGAGTCCTCCTCCGCATCCTTCTGCTTGCTGCTCTTTTTGCTTTTCTTGCTCTTCTTGTGCTTGTGCTTCTTGTGTTTCTTATGTTTGCTCTTTTTGTGCTTCTTGGGTTCGGCTGCCGGACTGCTCTTGCGCATCTTCTTGGCCGCTCTGGCCGGACTGGAGGAGCCTCGGGAGGACGCGGCGCTGGCACTGCTGCTGCTGCTGGCGCTACTGCTGCTCCTGCGCTTCTTGGACGGCGGAGGTTGCTCTGCGGCGACGGCGGCAACGGTCGCTACGTTCCCATCGTCCGCGTCGTCGTAGTCTGGCTCGAACTTGGACTCGTCTATGGTGGACAGTCTCCTGTCCCTATGCTGCTGCGGCTGTTGCATCGCTTTGAGTTCTTCCGGCCTCGCGGAAATTCTGCTTCCGCTGCCTTCCGTGACCTCTTCTCTCCTCTTGCTGGACTTTCTCTCAGGAGACTTGGCCTGCCTCCTTTCGGGAGACTGCTGCTGATTGGCTTTCCCGCCATCGCGTTCTGCAGGGGCGGCTCTCTGGGTGGACCCGCTGTTCCTCGAGGATCCTCCCGAGTAGTATCTGCTGTCCGACTGATGCTTGTCCTTGTCGCCGACGGGCTCTCGTCTGGACCTGTCCCTTTCTCTGTCTCGGCTCCTCTCCCTGGCGTATCGCTCCTGCGACCTGGAGGTCCTCTCCGGCGATCCATTTCCTCTCCTTCCGTCCTCGTGGCGGCCGCCGTGCCTTCCTCCGTCTCTTCTCTCCTCCGAGTCGTGCCTCTGACGGCGTCCTCCTTTCTGGTCGTAACTGGAGCGGCTGCTGCTCTTGGCGTCCTTCGTTCTGCCGCCACGATCCGGACTTCTGTCCCTCCTGTCGCTTCTCCGTTCCTCCCTCTCTGGATCGGACTTCTGCTGCTGGCTGCTGCTCCTGCCGGACGGAGGGGAGGCAGTGACCTGTTCGCTTCTGTTCGGCCTCTCTACAAACTTTGATCTGTCCAGCCTGATCCTCTCTCTCCCTCCGTCCTTTCCAGATTTGCTGCTGCTGCCGCCGCCACCACTTCCGGACTTCTCCGTAGAGCGCTTGCCGTTGTTGTCGGCAGCTCCTGATTTCTGAGGGAGCGTCACGGTTGTGGCTGCAGCGTCCTCCTCCTTGGCCCGGTTGCTAGGCCTATCTTCGTCGTCGGAAGCAGTCTTTCCTTCAGTGGCTTTGCCACGAGCACTGGCCTTTGCCCCCTCCTGTTGGGCGGGGACGATCGCCTTCAAAGCCTTCTGAAGGATGGCCTTTTCCGCCCGCTGCACAATGTCCGGCGGCAGGCCGTGCTTGGCGCCGGAGCGTTGCTTGGTGCCGTAGTTGCGTTCTTGAGGGTCGTCCCTCTCGGCTCCTCTGCTGCCATCTCCGGTGTCGTCGAGCTCCCACTTGGAAGGCTCCGGCACGGGAGCGGTCAGCACGTTCTCGTCCTGTTCGACGGCTATTCTGCACCGTCCCTCCGCGCTCGCGGCAACATCCTCGTCGACCAATTCCTCGGCTCCCACGCTCAGCATGAGTTCCTCGTCTTCTCTGGTCTCGCCTTCACCGAAAGGATTAACTTCCTGTTGCTCCTGCAGCGGCTGTTGTAGCGGGGCTGCCGAAGTTTCGACGTCCTCTCGGACCGCGTTCGCGCTTTCGTCCTCCTCCGACTGTTCCTCGGTTCCCTCGTTCTCTCTGTAGTCCACCAGAGGCTCGCGCTGTTTGACCGGCTCAGTTTCCTCGTGCCTTCCTTCCTCCTTGTCACGTTCTTCCCGCGGTGGTTTTTCTGCCTTGCTGGACTTTGTGGTTCCCTTGGCAGACTTGCCAACCGCAGCCTCTCCGCTCTTGCTCTCCTTCCTAGAGTTCTCCTTCTTGGGCGAAGACGAGGACTTGGAGCCCGCTTCCGCAGCGTCGCCCCCGCCATCCTTGGTGGTCTTCTTCTTCTTTTTACGGTTTGACTTCTTCGACGTCACACTTGGGCTATCCGAAGACGTCACTTCGGACTCCTTCTTGCTGCTGCTGCTGCTAATCCTGGCCTTCTTGGCCGGTGACGATTCTCCTTTTGAGGAGGCTGTGGAGCTGGCGTGGTGGTGGTGCGCTTTTCGTTTGTGGTGCTTCTCCTTGGATTTGTCTTTGTCCGAGGACGCAGACGACTTGCTGGTTTTGTCGTCGCTATTGTTCTTTTGCGCAGACGTGCCGCTTCCCGAAGACTTCTTTTCCGTTTTGCTGCTGCTGCTTTTCTCGTCGGTGACGGACTCCTGAGCCTTCCTCGGTTTTCTCGTGCCGATGGGCTCAGTGTTGGCGTCGGAGTACTCTCTCGTGTCCTTGCCCCCCCTCTCGGGTTCAGGCTCTCTGTACCCGCGTGCTTTGTCCAGCACGTATCGCCTGGGATTCCAATCGCCCCTACTCCCGACCGGTTCCTTGTCGTTGACCATGGGCGACCTGGCCCTATGCGCGGGGGCCACGGCCAGAAGCGGCATGATGTGTGGCGGAGGTCCTCCCCTTCTTGGCACGACGTCCCTCAACGGCCTGGGTGGCGGTCTGTGGTCTTCGGGCTTTCCCTGGCCCATCCAGCCTCTGTGGTGACCCCTAACGGGACCAGGGTGCATCCCTCCTCGGTGGTAGTACTCCTCGTAATGCTGGGCGGCGGCGTAGTCGAACCTCGGGTCCCTAACTGGATACCTGGGATCTTCTTCGTACCTGTAGTTCTCGTAATTGCGATATGGATCCGCATAGCGCCCCCTGGGTGGAATCTCGTACGGGGGCACGTTTAGGGGTTGAGGTGGCACGGGTGGCGGCGGAGGCCCGCGATACACATTGTGGTAGTATCCGGCAGGCGAGAACTCGCGACGCCTCCTGGGAGGATGAGGCGGCGGCTGTGGAGCGTGAGGCGAGCGGCGTCCCCTCGGCGAGTGAGATCTGGACTTGCGGTGCGAGGGCGAGACATACTTGGCGGTTTTAGATCTGGACCGCGACCTCGACCTGGTCCTGGAGCGTGAGCGGGACCTTTGCGAGTACGGGCTGTGAGACCTGGAGTAGTTGGGCGACGATGAGCGGGAACGACTGTCGAAAGACATAGACCGCGAGCGGGTGGAGCGGGCAGACCGCGATCGGCTGCGAGTGGACGGGGACCGCGAGTGGTAACCTGAGCGGGAGGAGCACGACCTCGAGCTGGAGGCCGAACGACGTCTGGGCGGGTGGCCTCGCGGCCGATACTCGAACAGTTCTCTGGCAAAAGCGTCCATTGGATCGCGGATGGGGCGCTCCCTGCAAAAATAACAAAATAGATTAACGTCACAAACTTCATGCAAAAAAATAAAAAAAGTTCAATGCGGTTAAAGGAAGCGGCCGACTTACCTGTCCACGTAGCCTCGATGGTCCCTGTAGTAGTCGTCCGGACGTGGCGGATATCCACCCATGGGTGGATGATGGTAGGAATCTCCGCTGGGCGGCAGAAGCGGAGGATGCAACGGCCTGACTCCGGGAGGTAACGGTTGAGCGGAGGAGCCACCGAGAGGATTGGGTCCGGGCGGCGGGAGGACGGGTCTCCTCATGCCGGGATGGTGCGAGGGCGGCGGTCCGTGGAACATGGGTGGGATGGGAGGTGGCGGGTGACGTGAAAAGTGTCCTTGCATCCCCATCAGGTGGCTAGGCGGCGGTAGAGGCACGCCCAGTGGCGGTGGAAGCAGGACGCCCGGTGGAGGCGGCTTTAAATTCGGCGGCGGAGTGCTGTAGTTGGGCAAAGAGGCGGTGCTGAAACAAAAGAAGAAGAGGAGGAATTTAAACGCCGTTCAGCCGCAGAACTAAACTCGGCAATCGGGTTGGTGTCTAAATACCTGCTAGGTGAAACGTACGATAGCGACGACTCCAAGTGCGAGGCGGACTGGTGCGGCGCTCCCAACCGACGTGTGCTGCCGGGGGCGCTGCTGGGCAACGTGCGTGGCGGAAGCCTCATCGAAGATTCCTGGTTCAAGATCGGCGGTGGTTTAGCCACACGCGGCGGAGGTTTCATCCACGGCTTCTGCGGCATTAATGGCACGAGTGGAGAATTCTATGAAAGGCAGAATAACGTTAAGTTTCTTACGAGTTCCTTCGTAACGGGAAGGAGTTTTGTTAATGTACTTACCATTCTGGTCGTGATTGTGGAGATGCTATGGTACACGGGCGAGGAAGGAGAGTCCTTGTCGTCGTCTCCGTCATCGCCTTTATCGCCGTCAAAGTTCTCCGCCGCTTCCAAAGCGGCCGCATCATTATCGTTGTCCAGCTGCTCGTCTCTGACGGGGGTTCCGGGGTGCTCGCCGCCTGTGTTTGCGAGTGTGGCTCTGCTAAGACAAACGAAAAATCGAAACCGATATAATAAATGCTTTCATCTCCAAAAATCACAATTTTTTTTAATAGAGAGCAGAAGAATACTCACGGGATCTCTGACTGCGGCGCTTCGAAGGGCAACGGCTCCTCCTCCCCAGCACGTGCTATGGGCTCTTTGTCCTCCACTGCCGCCGGCAGCGGCTTTTCCAGGATGGTGGGAGGAAGAATTTCGGTTGCCATCAAAGACGGAATCATTGGCAAAGGTTTTTTGGCCTTTGTGTACCCAGTTTCATTTTTAAAATTCATGACGGCAGTCCTCAGGAACCTAAACGGAAACATGCAGAATAATTAGACGACACGTTCGAGCGGCGAAGAAATAAGTCTAACTGCAAAATAACGCTTCTTACCGGTTAGGAATCAGCGTGTCGGGTGAGATTTCCTTTTCGTGACACGTCGGGCATTCATGTTCGTCCGAATCTAGCAGGGCCTGTCTCACGCCTGTAATTTTACACGGATAAAGAAATAGAATTAAGTTTCTGGACGGGTAGGGTACGAAAATGATCGAGCGGACAATGAACCGAACTTACATTCGTCGCAATAGCTGTTTCCGCAGCACGGAATGAGAACCGCGTCGGACAGTAGGTCCCTGCAAATCATGCAAAGCAATTCCTCCGGAACCTGCGGCGTCACCTCCTTCTCCGGCGACACTTCTTTGGCAAAGGGCGGCCGCTCCTTCTTGCCTTCTTTGTACGCCTCGCTGCGGATGGGAAAAACGAAAAAAAAAAAAGGTCCGATGAAAATGTGTTTGCGACGCTTCGAGGTTTTGAAAGCCTCAAAATAAACTGAAGAAAAACTAAAAGGTTGACAAAATGTCAAAAAAAACTCACTGGTCGATCATTGGAACTGCAAATTGCCCAGAGCTAGTTAGAAGTGCTCCAGGAACCTCAGGTCCTTCCACCGTGACCATGAAACTCCTCGGTATCCCCGTACTGCGCTTTACTTCCAACTAGAGCAAAAAGTCAAGGGCTGGTTTCAATATTGCCCTTCGGAAATTTTAGAAAGAAAACTAATTTGCGAGCCCGTTTGGAGTGCCTGCTGCCAGCGTCAGAAAGGCCCTCTGACAGTCGAAGCTTCACGCTTTCTTAGGACCTATCTGGCCCAACGGCACAGAGGGGCAACGCTAGACACTATGACCGAAACCGCAGCCGCAATTTTGTAAAGAGATAAACTCACTGAATTCGTCGGGCAATTCTTTATCCAATGACCGGCGCGACCGCATCGAAAGCAAGTGTAATTGGGTGGAATGGGGCCGGACATGCCTTTCGTTTTCACGTACCTATAACCAAACATCCGTTAAGCTAAAGCCGAAACGGGGAGCAGGAGAGGAAAAACAAAACAAAGAAAACAAAAAACCGGGAGCGTAAAACCGGGGTGTACCGTGAGGGATCGTAATCCTGCGTGGACTGGGACATCATGGTACGGATCTTCTCTCCTTCGGACACATTGCTGGACACGAGATCTGCAATCTGTATAATAAAAGAAAAATAAACTGATAAGAACGGATTTAGCGACGGAAGCCGAAGGAACCACGTAGGAAAATTGCATGTTCCGTGTTCTTTGTACACACAAAAAAAGTTTGATCTTTGCCTTTTTATTCCGCAATTCACACAAATTACTTTTTACGCAGCTTTCGACGGGAAAAGAGCAAAGAGCAAAGGACAAAAATATAATCCAAATAATTGTGTATTACCTTAGAAGCCTTGTCGAACGAAACTGAATCGGAACCCTCGATCTGCTGAGATGAATAAAACAAAAAAAAATTAAGGTTTTAATCGAGATAACGATACGTACGGATCAACAAAAACTCTTTCAAACACTTTTCAAAAAAATGGCAATCGTGATAACGCAAAGAGAATAAATACATTCAGAGAAATGGATTTCAAAGAAAGTAAAAGGGACGAGACAATAACAAATCTAAGTGAACATAAGCTTTCTCGTATGGCTATGCAACTTATTCTGAAAATGGTTTTTACGCCGCAGCCTTTCTAGAGTATAAACCAAAATTTAACAAGATTTCCTCGAATAAGATTTCGACAAAAACAGCTTTTTAACGTAACTACACAATCAGAATCGGAAACCGCACATCATAAGAGAATGCCTTTGCAAATATCAACAAGTTCGTCGGGTTAAAGAAACAGATTTGAAAAAAATACTAAACCGAAATCTTCCCAACATTTTCACCGATTAAAATATTGGAAAGATTCACTTTTAAACCCCGTTCGCACGAGGACGTATCAACTGTTTTGCCGCAAAAGATTTTTTTAGCGCACAGATAGAAAAGCATGCGCCGCTGAAAAAAGCCCCCTGTGACAAAATCAGCTGATACGGCCTCGTGTGAACGGGGCATTAGTTTTCTCTCAAACTTCCCAAATAATCAACCAATATCATCAATATAAAGTGCTATCAAATGTTAAAAAGTTATCACATTTATTTCGTCAACACGAGGTAAGTATCGCAACGAGCAACCACAAATTGCTCGCAAACCCAAAAAAATACTTTAAAGTGAATTTTAAAAATTGAAAAACTCGGGGGGTGGGAAATGTTTGGGAAGTTCAAACACTGACAATTTCAAAATCACTCGGCGGAATGTTAAACGCAGCAATATTGCGCGCGGACGAGTGTTAAGCTACCTCAAACTAAATGTACAAACAGAACACGAGGGACAAATGTTATTAAATTAATAGATAGCGATCTAAGAACAAATTTGAGGAAAAAATATAAAGACCGCGTGCAGTAATTTAAAATTTGCATAACTTCCATTCTATACAAAAGATAAATTAAACAATTTATTAGTTTTACAGCAACAACAATATCTGTTATGAAAACTTCAAACTGATTGCGGACTTTATACTAACCGATATAACGTTATATCGGGTTAAAAATTAAACTTCAAGTATATCTTATCTCGGCATAAACATTTCAATAAAAGACACCTAACTTCTATTCGGGTGTAAATAGGAATTTTAACAAGAAAAAGAGGAGTTCGGAGAAACATTTTCAATATTTTTACACGGATAAAAACTTTGAGAAGTTACCATCTTACGAACTCCAGGATCACCGTCAACTCAAAATCGCTCCAGGACTCGCTACGGGTGAACGAGACTGGCCGAGGACTTCGACAGTCGAACATTAAGGCCGAAGACAACCACGGTTCGAATGTGGCTATAAGACAACACGGTACGGTGAACACGCACGAAGCGGCAAAAGCCGCCGCATTGGCGAGGTCTCCATCGCAGTTAACGAGCCGGGCCGTACATCTTACGTGAGTAGCCATTTTCCGAAAACAGGACCGAGCTTAACGATTGACGGCAGAGTGTTCGTGGTCTTGATTTTTCCACGATCAGCGGGGAATCACTGCAGAAATACGCGTCAAGTCCAGCCTTCACAGGTTCACGGTCATAGTTCAATTATAGTTACGAAGCCCGGCACGATTCAAAGTTCGAAAAACAGATACACCGAGTGGTAACGTACAGTTTGAGAGACGACGGTCATCATCGCATCACAGGGGGCTACAGCCATCGGACGTCCGCAGCGAGTCCGAGGAGCAGAGTTGAAGCGACGCAACTAATTCAATGCACAGACCAATAGAGGGGAGTAATTTCACGGGATTTTCCTACGTCAAGGGCAGGGCCACAAATATAACAAATTATTAATCGCACATCAGAAGACTCAATGTCACAACAAATGCTTAGCTTTAGCGAAAAACTTTATAAACCTGTCAATTGAGATATAGTCTAAGCATCCCAGATATTCAGATTATACAAAATTAAAAAGCACAGCTAGATTAAATTCCTTACTACACATCAAGAGCGCGATCATTTTGAAATAACCCGAAGCTAAAACAAACACTTTGTTAAGAGTTAGTTAAAGTTAAGGTAGGTTTCTTCAGTGATGACGCAATCTTCCGCAGGATTAGTTTGACGAGAAGGATCAAATTTTGAATATTTTAGAAGACACCTCTAAAGCAAATCTGCTTTAAAGCGGCAAGGATACATCCTACGCACCGCATAAAAACGATTATCCACAATATTCGAACGAGCTATCTTGAGGTGATCTTCGCTTAAATTAGTGTCGATGCATTCGACGTCTTCGGTCTCCAAACCTGGGGAATTTTTTATTAAGATTTAACGAAACCCTAGGACCATAAGGCCACTTTGGTTATAAAGTTAAGAGGGGAAAACGTCCAGACAAGATCGTGAAAAACCAAGAAAACACGATCTAGGACGCTTAAGCTAAGCGAACCGTTCTCCAGCTCTAGACAGTGGAAGGGTGATGCTTAAAAGGTCGTGTCTTTAAATGACGCCTGAAAAAAAACTGAAATTGAAAGTATCGTATGAAGAGTGAAACCACAGGCCAAGTACCACTTGTCGTTTATTTGCAACACTGCGAAAAGAGACAAGCAAGGCTCTTAGGCAGAGAATTTCAGAGCACAACGTCACGACAGCCAGCCGCAGTAACAACATCCGCACACAACACTCTGGCGGCGGGCCACAAAAAAACCCACCGAACAACAGATAAAAGGGAGAAAATCGAGGTTGTCGAACCACTCTCTTGCGGCGAGCTCTCGAGGTAACAAAAACTGCCGACAAAAGGGCAGATAGAGAAACTCTGGCACCTTTAGACAAAGCAAATCAGTAGACTAGAAAAGGTAGCGGCGGTGTAACGCTCAAGAGTCGAAGGTTGAGACTTTGACATAATTATACAATTGATTCGCTTTGTCTAACGACCGAGCAAATGACTAGTCAAAAAATATTTTTTTTAAATTTTTAAAAAAAACGAGGGAGAAAGAAAACTTTCACAAATGAAAAAACGAGCACAGGGTAAAAGATAAAAATTTTAAGTTAATAACGAGAAAATAAAACCAGCATCGTAGAGCGATAGAACATCCACCGCCACTTTCGAGCTTAAAAATTAAATAACCGTGCATTTATAAAATGCAATAATCAGATGCTTTAAATCGCGTAAATTAACTTAAAGAGATACGTAGCGCGACGTTGGAGGACGTGTGCATTAACTCCCCGAGGCAACACGTCTCACCTAACGTTTTAAATAATGGACAAATGAGCAGAAAAATCATCGTTCTACATACGCCAACCACTGGAAGAAGACTCGAATTGTCGTTCCGTTCCCTAAAAATGAGCACAAAAAAGAAGCGGGTTAGCAGATGAATATGTGCAGAACATGGTACATAACCGGAAAAAAAATGGCAAGGTTAGGCATTTGTGGACTGAGAATGAACACAAAAGATTTAAAAGGTGTGCTGTTCTGTAGTTCAAAGCGGTAAACAGATGCGTAACTTTGCCAACAAAATTAATAAAAAAAAAGATTAAAAAACTTACCAAGCTTTCTTTGCTGACAGGGAATTCGGCACTCTGGAGACTATCACCGATGCGTTCTTCGGAATTAGGGTATCGTCGTCCGAATAAACTGTAAAAATAAAATAACGCCCGAATTATTAAAACTGCACATTGATTGAGGGAAATACAAGCTGGGCATTAAAGATTATGGCATTTCTAGAGAAAAATGCAAAACCATCTAGCCAAGTTTAGTTATTATATTTCTTCAATAGTAAATTCGATATCTTTATTAATTCAAGTGGATTTTAAGTTGGGGTACTTTCATTGGATTTTTACCAGACACAAAGACTAAGAATTATTTCTTCATTTTAATCACGATTTAAAACGGATTTTTGTGTAGCTATTCTTCATAATAATTGGAGCCATTATAAACTTAGTTTGTTGGTGTATCACGGGATAATAACAGTTCCGAAACGCCACAAAGGTTGAACGACCCAATTTCAATTCCATAATTTCTGAGACAACAAACTGTTTTAGAATATATTGCAAGTTTTAAATACGAACGGACTGGTCATGGCCAGAACACACAGAATACTAGTTACGAATTGGGTCAATTCACAATGAGGAAAAGTTATCCACCAAAAATCACCTAGGCACGACCTCAACCCATTTAGATGACATTACTCTTACATTCGAGTGAACGCTCATTAAATCTTAAGCCTCTATAAATTCTCAATGCACCCCTCTCGCTACCAATTCTTCAAATTTTAATACAAAAAAGGTTTTAAAAATTCGAATACATTTGGGACATTTCTTTTCGTACCCCTCCCCCTTTCAATGACCTTATTTAGTCTCCCTCTTGAGGACGCCCTTTTCGAATGGCGCCTTAGCATTTTTAAATTTCCTAAACCATGGTAATTTCCGAATTCTAACAACAATTGTAATTGTATAACCTGAGCGTTAAAAACAAACGGTGTACTTACTTTCTTTGGTCTGTGCGTTGGTGATCTGCAAGTCGAAGTCGAATCCTTTCCCGATTTTCTTCTGAGCGAGAATGGCCTTCTTGAGGTCTCCCACCGAAATGTGTAGTCCATCGTAGGTGATGGTGTCATAGTCCAAACTGCTTTTAAATTTGTAGTGGACCGACATTTTCTAACCGTTAGTTAAGAGTTCTTCCTTCCGTCTGTGCCTCCGTTAGGTATTGTAAAGATGGCCAAGCGGCATTATTCCACGTGGTAGGATGGAAACTCCCTTGAGACGAAATGACTGCAATAAAAACAAAAGATGTCGTCAGGTAAACTGGCCACGTGACAATGCCAATTTATCAAACTAACCCTAAACATGTAAAGATTAACGAACAAATGAATGTACACTATAGACAGAATCAAGGTCTGAAATTATCTCAGTTTTGTCTCCATGAAATGGATTTAAACCAGTTCATTTACATTTTTCAGCCATGCCGATTGCAAACAAGTTATTTAACCAAACGACCTTTGAAAATTCCTCACGTTGATGCTTAGCTTCATAAAAGACTCATTAGATATCATTTCGAAAGCACGTTTTTAAAACATTTAAACGGAATACATAACAATTTCTTTCCTTTTTCGTGTGACACGAGGCTAGTTACGAAACTGCATTTACGTGACGCAGATCACTTCGGTGAACAAAAAAAACAAACGATTTAAGTTATAGTCCTTTAGATTAAGAAGAAGGTTACATATACACTTAAGATTCAGTTTTACATAAATTCGGTACATTTAACGAGAGAATTGGACAATGGAGCTAGTTTCGAAGATAAAAACTGCAATTTTTGTTTTAAAAAGGAACAAAGCGTGTTTAGGCCTAAATTCGTATTTCGTGCATGTAATCCAACACCAAATAACGCACAGTACCGTATATCTTAAATAAATGGTTAAAATAGATAGAAACTCAAGCACTACCCGATAACGTTCAAAAATTCAACGAAATTATTTAAATATTTGAATTACAAGCTAAAACACAAAATGGAACACGAGTAAAAATTTCTGCGAATGGCGCAATAGGAACAATGTCCAACTTACCTCTTAAAAGACGCGAATTTATCCAAAAAAAGTCGAGTTTCAGCAATCCTTAACTTCACAAAGCGATCTTCTAACAAATAATAACAGTTAGAATAATAAAAACTTGCTTTGAAATGAAATATAATCGTTATAAAAACGATATTTCCGAGATAGAACTGGAACGAGCTTTGTCCTACAGCGTTGGAATAGGAAATGGCTACGGGGTTCGCACGGCAAGCCCGTGCACCTACGGGCTACAAAGCGCCGTAGATGACGGCGCTTCGGCTAAAAGACGTGAGGGATTTGAAAAATAGCCGCGAAATTCAAATATTTATAAATCGGCGGGATAATGGATAACTTGGATAAATGTTAATCTGATAATAAAAATCACGCCATATTTGGTCAGTATTAGATTGCATATTGCTTAAGGGCTAAAACCAACATTCTGCGAGTGTGACA
>JAUJYV010002557.1:0-12242 GCA_033995625.1 Ophyiulus pilosus | reverse complement strand
CCAACTACTTTTGGAGTTAACTCTTGTCTTTAGTGCTTGCTTAATCAATTTAATTTAAGATTTTATGCATCTGCTAATTTAAAAATTCCTCGCAAATGTTCGCCCTGTTTCTACTGATGTAAACATTCATCGAATAGCTTGTTAAGAGTCTGTCTACATTCATCTAGTTATTTTTCATCTCGCCTTGATGGCCAAAACCTTTTTTCTCGTGTAAAGTATGCTACTTTTAAAGCTTTACTGAAAACTGAAATTGTGTTTTCTCAAATAGATCAGTCAATGTCTTTTATGCGAAACGAGAATTATTTCCCTGCATGCGGGGAACCCAATATCCCACTTCTGCGAGTGGAAGACTATTTATTTTATTCTCCAACAGCCAATTTTTCACAATCGTGCTTTATCAACTTGTTGTAAATCTTCAAAAGAATGCAATATTAGATGGAGGTCATTGAGAGGAAAAACTGTTTAGTCATGTACCATCTTCAGCAAATATCTACTCCCTCTTAATTGGATAAAAAAATGTTTCGTTTATTTTGTTTTATGTTGCGCTATCGTATCAACTTTTATCCAAACATGGCGAAATATAATCTTTGAAACAGAACTTCTTGTTGTTCAATTAATATTTTACTTCTTATATTGTGCTACTTGTACTCGATTGAAATTGTCAATGGGATATGAAGAAGTGCTCTTAAAAATCAATTTTGTTTGCTTTCATGTAATATCTACCAGAATATTATTTCTAGGCTTTTCGGTGACTTTTAGATGAAATATATTGTAGGTCGATTTTATCTGACGAGTATTCGTGGATTTACGCTTCAGTGAAATTGCAAAAGGGAAGTGTGTCTAGGGAACGATAGGCTACAAATATTTCAAAATGAATTCATTTCAAAAACTTATAAATTAAATTTTAAGTTTTCTGTTAATGGTTCGGTGGCACTGTTGAAACATTATCGTAATATGTGAATGATAAGCTAATGAAAGTATTTAAATATTTATTTTAAATGTGCATGCATTACCCAGTCTTTTATAGGCAGTAGGTTAGTCATTCTTCGTAAAAAACACACTAATTTTAATTGGTATGTTATATGAATTGAATTCATGCATTTTTCTTAAAATTACTTTATTTTTTAGACTTATTTTTAGTTTGACCAAGGCAACGTAATGCAGACTATAGATTTTAGTTTTATTTATAAAAAAAAAGTAATCGATATTAGCACATATTGTTGAAATTACTGATAAAACAAATAGGCCCAATGCAAGTTTTTGTCTCAAATACTACAGTGTATAACATACTGTGTATGTTGCATTAAAACCAACCCTGTGGCGTATATATATATATATCATATCCAGATGCAGTTCTTATCTAGAAAAGCTCGTTGTTATCAACTTATTGGTGGTTTTTGTGTGCATTTATCAAGAAGAAATCTTTTCCTCGGAATCGTGCTGATGTCGCAAAAAAAAAAACAGCCAGCAATATGACAAAATCCTCTTCAACCAAATTGTTCTTTATTTGCTGCTATCACTGCCACTTTTCCACTCTTTTATAACTAGCTGAAATTTAAATTCGGTTTTCCACGATGTCTCACGATTTTTTTGTTTGTAAAACAATGATGATGACACTGATCGTGCCTGGAACAATAAACTGTAGTGCATTTGCTAACGCCTAAGAAACGTTGTTGAAGGATAAATGCACTTGTTTATCAGTTTTTCCGCAAACTCTCTTTCTATTAATGGCGACGTCTAAGCATGTTCAAAACACACTATCCATCAGAAATAGTACATGTAGTATATCGCCATAGTGCTCTTGAAATAGTATGCATCAACTTTAAAAAGAAACTTCTTAATGTATACTTTTCTTAGACAAAAATGTTTAGCTCACACAGTTAATCATACAAGTTCAATATGTGAGCTGAAAACTGAAGTAAAATGGTTCAGGCGGTTAGATTTAAAAGTTGTAGTTCATATTTTGCCTGTTTATAACACATTTCGATTAGCAATTTTCATTAAAATGTTCTTGAATAGAAAAATATTACCTTTGGAAGTTTGTTTGCAAGACGATTGAAATCTTTTTAATTACTAAATAAAAACGAAGCAGCGCTATGCCAATACTCTTGCATTTAACTTTTGTTGTTGGATTCGTCTGTTTTTGACAATAACATAAAAGAGTGAACTTCGTTGTTATGAGGTGCATCCCTGCATTAATCAGGCATATATTACATTTCATTCTTTCCTCAAGCTTATGTATAATAAGACGGGGTTTTTTGACAATAGGTATATCTTCATCTGGCATGAACGAAAAAAAATACGAAAATTGAGTATACAATAAATCCTTATTTGATATGGGACAATGAATCTAATAAAAATAGTTACCCGTCGTTCTTTTATTTTTGTCGTTCATGATAATACATCCTCATGGAACTGAATTTTGCAAAAATGATGCAGAAATTTACAGAATCTGTCCTTTAATTAGAATTGTTATATTCATTGTTTGATTAGCTGTTTTGAAGGTTGAATGAAATTGTGTATTCGACAGTTTTGAGAAATCGATCCTTGATTTGAATACCCAGTTAAAATATCTATATACGAGGTACCAAGGGTTGAAAAAAATAAAAGCCTAATTTGGCATCACGATATTATAGAATTCATCAAAGTGCCTTTTACTTTCCTGTAGGCTATTTCAACGTAATAATTCCTAGAGTGTATATAAATGTATGCACGTACAAGCCCTTATCGGATAGTCAAAATCGATAAAGAGTTTAAATAACTTACTTAAAATAAACGTCTAAAGCATTATTGTGAAACGAAAATTGACGGAAAAGTAAAGCAAAGTTCAAAATTTCTAGGCAACAATGTTTTACTCATCAACCTTAATGAAAACAGATCTTCATTCTCGTTTCATGTTTTTTTTACTGATATGCCGCAACAGTGGCCTCATATTCATGCATAAACAATCGTATTGTAAATTTCGGTTTACCCTATAAATAAATGAATATCTTGTATGTATTAAACTGCCGCGTGGTTTTAGATATTATGAATAAGACATGACATTGAGTGGAAAAAGTAAGATACAACAAACAAAATTTAATTCTGTTCAAAACTATAGTTCACCTATAATGAAAAGGGAGATTTGTATGATGGAGAGGCCAATTTCAAAGGTGAAATGTACTGTATATTTTCTTTGAATGATAGAAAAGTTTTCAAAAAATATAAACCAATAGTTATTAAAGAATTGATGAACATTTATGATGGCTTATCAGAAAGAAGCCTATGGTATTTGTGTAATAACATAATTACGAAGAATGTTTGTAAAATAATGCCATTTATCACTTGATCTGCTGTTAGCCGTAAGATAATTAATCGTTAGTCACGGTTTGATGCGAGGGAATAACCATCTTATGGAAATGTTTGTTGATAACTTTGACTCTGAACAGTTTCTTAATCGACTTTTGTGTTTCTATCCTTATTTAATAATTGAACACGACTGCTAGTCCCTTGTATAACTTCGCTAACAACTTTGTTGAAAGCTGATCGAATCTTTGCCATCTGTCATTTCTCACTTGTGGTTTTGCACTATATGCTTTCCTCTTTTAATGCTGGCGGATCTATACCTAAATTATTTATTATTGAATCGGTGCACTTCCAGAATAAATTACACAAAAGATATTTTATTGTAGGCCAATGTTTGCTTCTGAGATTCGCAAGCTGTTGCCAAAGACACAAGTTCGTAGCTCTCCAAACCACTAACAAATGACTTAATTGAAAGTGAAACTTAATTGGTCGTTTAGCAATATTAACGAGTTCATGTTCGGCATACTGTACTTTCATCCATTAAAAACGCTGGTTAGGAGAGGGACATGTAAGTGGGTCATATTGTTTCAGTTCAAAGTTTGAAGTTGTGCAAAGTGACGCAGAATTCTGTTAACTTGTGAAGTTTTGTTAAACTCACTATCGTCTGATAATAAATTTCCGAATTTTGTGACATTTGTACAACTTATTCTCGATACTTGAAAATGCTCATGTCTTTTCACATGATGTGATCATTGCGTGCCATCTTACAGCTACGATGTCAGATATCGGAGTGCCATTTCAGTCGCACATAGTGATAAATAAGCAGAAAACATCTTTGAATGAGACACAATTATTTATGAGCTCGTTCCACGTCGAAATAACTGCTTACATATTTAATGTCATATGGCTTATTTAGGCTTCTATTTGGCTTGATACGTTAATTATCTTGACCTTGTTTATGGAGAAATGTCCAATGCCAAATGATAATAGATGTATTTACTATGCAGTAATGTGTAAATTGATTAGATTTTTCAGCATGCAACAATTGTTGTGTTTTTAAAAACTGAAATTTAATTTAATGATGACTGACATGGCTCAAAGAAATCTGTTATAATTAATAAAATAATATATTTTTGATAAAACTAGTAACTGTAGTAACTTCAATTTTTTTCAAATTTATTGTACCTTCTTGGATTTAACTTGTTGAAAAATACACTTTTGCCTGTTCACTGCTGTACGTTTCAAACATTTGCAAAATTCACGAAAAAGACATTTTGAGAAAATGCTGCATCTCCACTTCCTTATAGAAAAGATAGTCCGTTAGCTAGTGATCCATATTTTCGCCTAAAATAACTTTGAAAATGACAAAATTTTCCAGATTTGCGGAATAAATTTCCAGAAATGCGCCATAAAAAACGTTTCGCGGTGAATCTATGCATTTGAGATGGCATTTTTGTCCGTGCCTTGCCTGAGTCGCTTGCACTTTCTGGCAGTGCTCAGCATATTTCAAGAAGGTTTGCCATTGCAATGAATACTCATTTCCTTCGGTTATACCTTTGGAAACATTTATTCTGGGTCTGCCATCTACTCTATCATCCATAAAATCCGAAAATGAGCCATGAAGCGACGCGGATTTTCGTAGGTGACGAGATGTTTGTTTCTGATATTGTCACACTAACTGAAAAATGTCGTTTACCAACGGAGTTATCGAGACTTTGAAAGAATTTTTATTAATACCCTGGCATCCTTTTGATAACGTTGATCTTAGAGAGGCTTCCTTCCGTAAACTGTCTATGTTGAAAAAACTTCCTTTTTCTTGAACGTATGCATCAGAAGCGACGGAGAATCGCGTACTTGCAGCAATTGAAAATACTCATATCTCAAAATAACAGCTGCACCTACAAGCTTTCCTTTACTGTTAAACAATGTTAGAAGAACTTTTTAACAGCTTTTCCTTGGTGGTTACACCAAACAGCTTCTTTCAGAAGAACAACTTCCTATCTGAGGAGTTGCATTTCCCAAAATCTCTTGATGTGTCTGGAATTTCGTTTAAGATGTTCAAGATTATGTCTTGAAATCTTAAACCCGGTAAAATATGGTTTTCCAGTTGCTAAATTCTTACTTTGCAGTTCTCATTTCCAAAATTACTTTGATTTTGAATATATTTGTTAAATTTAAACGATGTTTTTTAATTGTTCTAATAATCGTTTTGTTTTTCTGATGTATATTCTATTATCGAAAAATCACGTATGGAATTGTTTATTTTGTGCATTTATGACACCATTGCATCATTTAGGCAAACACAATTCATGTGTTCACCTTCATTTTGGTTTTTTTAATTTGTTTTTTGGAAGGATTCAATCTATTTGAGAGCCATTATTTTCTTTTGTGCTTCCTTAATAACAGCGATGGACTTGTTTAATTCGTCATTTACTGAGTAATTATTTGAGAGGGAAGTCTTGATAGCTGTTAACAGCTTGGTCATTATCAGGATGCAGTGGAGTCTGTAATTTGTGGTGAAGTGCACGCACCAACACTGTAGATTTGAACTCAATAAATGAACATTTTAATATTAAATGTAATTTTCCAAATTGTGCAAATTCACTAAAGTAATTAACACAAAAATAGATTATTACATACTAATTAGACCCTTGAAAAACTTTAAAGTGAGCTCTAGTTTAATGCATAATGAAATTGTAAATACCAAATTAAAGTATTAATAAGGTGAATTACATCCATTTAATAAAATTACCGAAAAAAAGAGCCACGAGGTTTCAGTAATTTTCTTTATTTGGATAGCATTTGTATTTAAAAGGTGAATTGACCCTGTCAGGTCAGTAGTGAAGCATGACTTGTTCGATATTACTGGGCAGTAGCCAATGCTTGTCCATCTAGGTCTATATGGTACACAACCCTGTGGCATTACCCTATTACTACTTATAGGTTAAGGGGCATGTTCGTACAAAATGTCAACAGAACCATAACTTGAAATAAAACTTACAAAGACAGCGGTCAAGTCATAAAATGAACCTGGCACACGCCTGACATATACTGCACATACCAAATCAATACTTCTTGGCTATGCTGGTATCTCTATGTAATGAAGCTATACATTGATTTTTAGTCCTTGGTTGAAGATACCACAACGAATCCTTGTTTTTGAAAAAAATCCGCAAAATGCAATCAGCTAATTGGAAATGAACTTCCATTTATGAATGTTTTAGGATGTTCTTTTGTCGGCAGGACAGACTTAATCTTTTATCCCTGTGCTTTTAAATTAATTGTTAACCTTGATCCATTAAACTTGTTTGTATTAATTTAATTAGATAACCAATTTCAACTCTGAATAAATTGAACTCCATTAATTAGGTTGATTAAAACAACTGTTCATCATTCCTCAACATAAATTTATATTAAGAAAGAATATATTAAGTACAATGTTGTTTCTCGTTTTGAATTAACCGTTTAATACAATATTGTTCCTAACAATCATGACAAACGCAAAACTGATTTTTAAGAAATTCCTTGACTTGTTTGTGTATATTTCATTAACTTTTTTTGTCCCTTGTTTCCATTTATTGTCGAATCATTATTTTAATCATTTTCTATCTAGTTTTCAATCAAATTTTGCTAACTTTCACGTGCAAAGCAGTGGTCCCTTTGTTTCTCTACCATTGCTCAATTAACTTTTAATTGTTGGCACTAATTTACTGTACGTTGCATGGCGCATTTCCACAACACTGATTCCGCATTTAAATATTAATCGAATGAATTGTTTTCTCGAGGAGCGCCAGTTCGGTTCATTAATTCAATTTAAAATGGATATATTGTTTATAAGGAAGCACACAAAATTAAGCGAGAAAGGACCTTGCCTACAAGATTGCAAAGTGTGGAAAAGCGAAAATTGATTTTTGTTTGTCACTCTAAACCGTTGGTTGGCTGGCAGACTTATGTAAACAAAAATAGCAGCTTTCAACAAATATCCAACCCAGTAGTTTGATTATTGGATAGCAGAAGCTCAATTTAGGCAAAAGCTGTTTGTCTTGGCGCTTTCCAACGAGAATCATTATGATTTCTCGCCATGGGAAAATGGCAGAGTGAAGAGTTTTTGGCAAGGAAAATCGATAGAACGAAACGCTTGTTTTACTTGTTTTGTTTAGGGAGTTTAGGAAGTACTTTATTACCCCATTCTCCCATAGGCCAAGGCTGATGTTTTGGTCACTGAACAAAGATGTGGTCAGTTGAATCTTATCGAGCGTTACTCAAGTGGGTGGGCAACATTAAATGCAGATGACCAGAGATTAATAAATTTTATTTAATTAATATTCGTAAACACATTTGCGTGACAAACGCAGACGGCCATCAATTCTGCCTTTGTTTATTGAACATTTATAAATGAGTTTGCTCAATAAATATGGGTAGCAGCTTGCTTTCTTATCAAGTTTTCAGACGTTGCACACTAACCATATCTACATAAAGTTGCATAATTTCAATCTTATTATATGGGTAATTTAATGAACATCATCCATTAGTTTTTCTTGCAGTAGGTGGTGGACATCGTCAACATTGGCTTCATAACTCCAAACCCCGTTAAGTTTTAAATGTTAAAAGGAAAGTTTTTATGTAAACACTTATTAATTTTGAATTTCTACAAAGTGATTTCAAAATATGATCTTAGTTTCGCTAATTTTCATTCTCTTGTTGAATTGCTTATGACCTGTTAATGCTAGATGATAAATCCGTGCTATATTTTCTGAATACGTTCTTCTCCCCTTCACTTAAGAATTATGAGTCTTTTAGGGTCGTTTCATAGCATATGCTGGACTACATGTGAATATAGCGTGTCCATGAAATGGCTAAAGTCCATTTCTCACTAGTGATTTAGTTCTCAGCCTTTAAAATACGATAATTTTGATTTTTAGATTCTTTTTACAACATTCAAATGCCGACTTTTATATTTCTCGGAAGTTCTACTAATGTAGTGCTTGAGACGTGAGTACGAAACCGATTTCGTCGGGGAAAATACATGTCTAACATTAAAGTACTGTGCCGTTAACATGGCAAGATTGCGAAAAGGGTAAGAAAAAACCGCTTCATATAATATCCCCAAATTATGGTTCCATATCGAAATGGATATCCGCTTTTGCTTTGGCTTGTTTTGTGGAAACGCTTTGGGGTGTTTCCTGAAATGGTTTTACTTGCTTTTAGAGCAAGAGTAAATCTCATGTTGAACTTCAGGTTGAGTAAATGAAAACATTATATGATCCATAAATCATTACAATTTCGTGTTTACTACTTATATCCCTTAAGCTCTATGTGTATCTAATACTAGTTTCTGTACAGCTTAGGCCTACTCAAGAACCTAATCTGAACCCTTCATCTGCGTAGCTTTGCTATTTCGCATGATTACTTATGGATGTGCGTCATGCAGCAAATGTAAATGTACGGTATATTGCAATCTAAGAAGCAGAATCAGCAACATCTTTGTAAACAGTGTGACATTTTCTGTTGCCAAGAGCTAAAAATAAACCAGTGCATTCACAAAGTTTAACTTTGTAGACTTCACCTTGCATGCACTTTATGGCTTCTGACACGAATTATGATGCATGTTCATCATGCTTTCAACGCTATGGAACTAATCGCTTATAATAATAATATTACCAATACTATTACAGTATGTTCAGGGTGATCCAGAAGTCACTAATCCTTATCAAAAGTGGTCATGGACCTAACAAGACTTCAATTAACGCTTTAAAATGTGACATTCACGTTTCCTAGGTTTGTGATACCAAATTTGTGTATGATATGAAGCTAATGAGTATTGCGATGAAGCTTATGAGTATTGCGGTGAAGCTCATGAGTATTGCGGTGAAGATCATGAGTATTGCAGTGAAGTGTATGAGTGTTGCTGGAAAGTTTATGAGTCTTGCTGTGAAGCTTTTGAGTATTGCGGTGAAGCTTTTAAGTATTGCAGTGAAGCTAGTGAGTTTTGTAGTGAAACTTATGTGCAGCGCAGGGAAGCATATGTGCATTGCAGTGAAACTTGTCTTGTACCGCAGGGATATATACTATGTGCATTGTAGTTAAACCTATGTAATGGGGCCATGGATGCCATTTATCATTTAAAATGTCTTTTTCTACCATATAAGATGTTTTCAGACATTCTGAAGTAAAACTTGGCATATATTCGATTTCATTTCTCAATGTGTCAGTGTTCGTACTGCGTTTACAAACTATTGTTTGAGAATATTTAAATTGTTTAAATAGCACTTTGGTATTCGAACTATCTTGTCGGACGGACATTTTTTCCCGACTTGCACCGCGAAGACACCAGCTTGTCAGAATTGCTGTTTTATCTTTACACTCTTTTACATTTTACAATGTTTGGCTCATATAAAAGTCGGGGCTTGGCTCTAAGGGTCAGAAATATGAGTTTTCAAAAATTGCCTATTTGTCCATCTAAGCTTTACTGCAAGCCACATCTATAAGGATTGTAATGAGAGAAATAAATCCAGGAAAGCTGTTACTCCATGTACCGATTACTATTTTCGTGTTTACTCAGCCTTTAGCCATCGACCCAAAAACCACCTTATATATTTTTTTGCCGACGAATTTCAAAGTAAATAAAGCCAGGTTTTCAACCAAAAACGCATCCCCTGATGCAGCCTACGAACACTTCTTGCATTATAATGTAGATCTCACGATGGCCGTAAGGTCTGTGATATGCCAGAAACTTTCCATAAGCAAATGGCCATAAAATTCAAATGCAAAGTGCGTGTAAAACTATAAATAAGCCTATATGTTACACACTCTTTCGATCTTTATATTCAACCGTTGTAATGAAGATGATGGTATTTGGTTCATTCATGCAAGAACTGATCGGGGAATTTTTGATGGGGGACACGAGACTAAGGCAGCAATATTTTGAATGTATTTTAAATCTTTTTCTCTTGTACCTCATCTCTCCCCCACCCTCCTCCTCCACCTCCTATATAGTCGGCTATATTTGCCTAAATCTATAAAGAAATCCCCCTGCATTTCTCGTCTAGAAACGCCCTTCGAGCGGAGTTTTATTATGCATTTCTGCATCGCTTTTTTGCACAAGCTCGTATTATGTATCTTTTATGCTCCAAACTGAAATATAATACTTGATGTAAGTACGCTATAACAGCGATTTAAATTTCATGATGGAAGAGTGTTTGATGTTTTAGCAATTTTAAGTAGGGACCTTGTGCAACTCGCTTCACGATGATTGGGCAATAACATAAATATGGGCTGCAATTTTTTTTATTATATTTTTCAGTTCGAAACAAATCTTCGTGAACAGAAGCGTAAAGAGACATTGTGAGCAGCATATAATCTGAACTTTTCAGTCCACGTTTAAAATTGTACATACGCCATGTTTGATTTCCCCATCGAGCTTTTAAAGAAAGTAAAAATAAATAAACGAGGACATCAGCGTTTCGTTATTTTCGTTTCCATTCTTAGCTCATTTGATGATATCTTAATCATTCCCTTTCGATCGATTCGATTCATATATATGTCAACATATAAACTTCAATATCGAACTAGGAGGTTCAGCCAATTCTTCAAAATGATTAGCTCTTTCGTTAACATTCTGTAAGTAATTTATGAAAAAAAAAACAACATGTTTTGATCTAATGATGTACGAGCAATATATCGAAAATTCCTCTTATGTGAAGTTCAAAGCTGTATCCAGGACGATGTACCACACATGTTTACAACAATTTATTTTCTATGGTTTTAACACTAGGGATATGATCCTTTCTGTTTAAATTTAAAAGAATGCAGTGTTAGAAAAAAAGGGGAAATATATCAAAATTCATTTTACTAATGTTTCGCTTTTGAATAATACATGTTGACAATCATCGCATTGATTTTTTTTTTCCTTAAATGAAATATTCTCACACAAATTTGATTTTAATTTTTTGATTTGAATGCTTGTTTTCCTTTCTGTTATGTTGTCAGTTGCATTTTCCACTCCAAGACCTCGCTTTAATTTTAGATTCAATTTCACATTTTTGATTTTAATATTAAACATGCCACGAATGCGAAATATTTCCATTTTCTCTTAACATTTTCTTTTCAATGAAATGTCTTTTTACGTTGATTGTAAAAATCAAAAAGAAATCTCAATGATTTGTGCCAAATGCGTGTTTTGGCTATGCTTGCGTGCCTACTGTTCAGTTTGTTTAGCAATTCACTTTTCGCGGAATGTAATAAGAATTCAATCACAATTGAGTGCATTACAATGCAATGTGCCATTGATGCAATACGTGTACATACGTAAGAGAAAAATCATTCGCCTGTCTGCCTGCAATGTCCCTTTCAGCAATACGCCAGTATTACTTTGCATGTGAAAACAAAAAAAAATCGACAAATCGAAATATTGATTTTTTTGTGTGAGAGGAAGAGGCTTACTCTGAGCCACGACATTGTAAGAAAGTGCAAGTTTTACATTTGTTCAATCCGAGTTTACCTTGTAGCATGCACCACAACCAATGTCCACATTCCACCTCTTGCAGCTGCAAAGTACTGGATACAGTGTTTGAACAGTTTGCGGTTCGGATATCCATTGAATGGCAGGATTTAGGCTCGAGGGGTACTGTCTTCCTCCAGGGGGCGTTGGGGAATAAAGCTTAAAACTATTTCCCCATTTTTAAAGATAAAGTTAAAGAACAGAGCTGCTTATTGTTGTACAATCTTTTCCATTGGTTAACGGAATGGTAATGGCTTCACTCAAACTCTTTGATGTCCATCTTAAACCTGCGTTATTCAAGGCCTCTTCAGAGACCTTGTTTTATTTGAATTCAACAAGTTTAATGTAATGCCAGGTTTTACTTTAAACATGGGTCTACAATGCTAAGTAATTGGTAAAGTGAAACATCTGTGGGGAATAAGAGCTGCACTTTACAGGTCTCTGTCTGCCTAGCTAT
>JAUJYV010002556.1:0-12245 GCA_033995625.1 Ophyiulus pilosus | reverse complement strand
CCTTCCGTCATGCGCAGACTGTCTAAATCGCGTTAAATAAGTTCCAACAGTGAAAACGTTCTCGGAGCCGCCATGTTGTTTAAAAAATTATTCCCTCAAACGATCAGGCACATGTGCATTTGGAAAAAAGACACAACACTGCTCATAATCGTCAACGGTGAGTTTTGGGGGCTAAATTTTCCTAGCATTGCATACTAAATACAATAAATCAGGACAAGATGAGTTGCTAATTAGTGCTCAGTCTTAAAATCCAAAATGTTTCGTTTGATTTTGACAGTTAATCAAAGGGCAAAATTTGATTAATACAAGTATCATGTTTATGCATACATATAGTCTTAATTTAAACCACGCGATGGATGATGAAATCCTACAGCAATCTATTGGTTTCACTAGAAATATTTTCCAGGATGCACCACCTGCAATTAGGCGCAACTCTGGCAATGACGTCATCGTGGCTACGGCCCCACAACGCCATAATTAGGTGTACGTGATACCTATTAGTGAAACCCACACGAAACAAATTGCAAATCCAGTTTTTCGTGTTGAATTCACTAATTCTTAGAAAAGAGGAAGCCCTCGTGTGTGAACCCTGGGATCCATCATCCCGGATGGCTTCCCGGAATGCATCGGTATTTGGATCTGTTGCGAGAGAGAGAGAGAAGAGACAACAGCAGCAAAAGGGGTGGAAAAACAGGAGGCACAACAACTTAGCACCCCGTGCCAATATGCTAATGGCGCGAATAAACATGTTGACCATAATGCTGCCAACTATCCATAATTGAGCAAACAAAACAAAAAGTGGAGGAAATATTGCTAAGGTCATTCCCCCTCCAACCACGCAACACTCCATGCTGCATGCGTCATCGAAAACAGCATCAAGAATGCGGCTTATGACATCACCTTGGATTCGCCGACTTCTACAAAATATCATATCAATTTCATGTTGACTGCCAAAACAGAGTTTACCAGATGAACAAAAACATGGAGAAAAAAACAAACTAGATATTGCCCCTGCGTGTACATGTGATATGTAACGAAACCACCTTAGGGGCCGTTCAAAACGGACGTCTCCGAAATTCCTTCAAAATTGACCAATCCTTCCCCCCCCCCCCTCATCCCCTCCATCCCCTCTTCCTACCCCCTGTCCACATGGTGTCCGTTTTATCCATTTTGGCCCATTTCTACCCCCCCCCCCCTCCCTCTCGAGGACTTCATTTCTGAATGACCCCATAAAGTTTTGACATTTTTAAGTCCTGGGCAATAGAATATTATTATCACACGGGTTGACCCTTATGGATCAGTGGCAGCACCCTCGAAGTAACTGGAGTTTTAGTAAACAAGTTAGCAAAACCAGCTGGCCAAAAAAAAACTTAAATAACAACCGAAAATAAACTTGTAAATTATTTTCTGCAAATCAGAAAAAATGAAAAAAAGCAACATTTGAAACTCTGAAGAAAGCAGCAGCAGCAGCAACAACAACAACAACAACTCATGTTTTTAGCCATCCTCCACCAGTGAGGAATCGGGTATCGCATGCATGTACAGTAAAATGGTCATTCCATAGGTACCGGTCAAGCACTTTTTCCATGAATGAGGTTTTAGCTGCACAGGTGGACAACACAACCGAAACAACCCCAGTTCTGCTAACCTGGACGTTGCTTTGTCACTTAATGCCTTTTTCGGCCCTTTGTCTTTTGTCCCCGAGTCGAGACTTTTTTAAATGACCCATAAATTTACATTGAAGTTTGAAGAAAAGCCAGTGCCGGACAAGCAATGTCCATGTCACATGACGCGACGACGGACAATCGACGCATGCCCCAGGCCTCCGAGCGCCCCCTGGATACCCTAGATGCCATTAAGGAACTAATCAACGCCACAATGTCCACTCATGGCAGTGTTTAACACCTTAGACCAGTAGCAAATGCTTTTTCACCTTTGACTTCAATAGTGGAAAAAGTTCGAGGAAGTAGAGGGACAAAGCAGTGGACAGAGAGGGACAAACAACAACTGGACAGATGACGGTTTTAACGTTGATCTCTATGAAACCAGTCTGGAATCTCGACTTTAAAGAAAAAAGGAGAAAAAAAAAAAAAAGACCCCCCAAATGGTCATCTAGAGGTCTGGTCACTTTTGTTTTCTCCACATATATGGCTAGCTACCAATAGGGCCCACCTACATATGCGTCTTTCCTTCCACTGCCCCTTACCCTTTTCAATCAGAAAGTGATTGCAAAACCACGTCTGTGACGAATTGGTCAGGACACAACCTTCCGACAGTGACCATTCCCCCTTCGCACAAATTCGGCGTAGTTTTTCGAAAGTTAAGTTTGACAGAAAATGTCACATCATGAAACTCAACTGAATTCAAAGCGTAAATTCAAAGGACTAATTTGAATTTTAAGAACAAATTCAAATTAAAAAGAACAGAACGCTCTTAATTCATAGCACGTGCACGAATTCGAAGAACAAATTCAAATTAAAAAGAACAGCACGCTCTTCATAGCGCGTGCACGAATTGGAATGACAAATTCAAATTAAGAAGAACAGCACGTTCTTCAGCACGAGCACGAGACGCGCGAGGAGGCGTTCCAATTTCAAAAACGTTCCGATTTTAACAATAGGCTTATTCTAATAAATTGCAGTATAATCTAAAATGTTAATGCAGTGTTCATCATCGGTAAGTCCGTCACATTCAATCTTTTAATGGTCAATGACAAAAAATTGGATACTTGAACATTATCTGCATCCAAATACTGTACATAACCATCAAAGGATTTCAATGACATTTCTAAAATAAGACTGTTCTAAGTATATACATACATATATAATTGCAGTATTATTCTGTTGTTAGAAAAGTACACCGTCCTTGACAATTATATATACGTTATCAACATATTCGTAAGTTGCGAGGTTTCGAGTGACTTTTTTTTTGGTGTGTAGTACTATATGACATGCAGTTTTCTAAATACATGCTCGTAAATTAAGCATTTTCATGACATGCCAAATGTATGTCATTGTTGGCTAAAGTGCTCGTTTGGACTTGCCATACGATTTTACCAATTAATTTTAACTGCTAGTAGCTCATTGATGGCGTAATATTGTGAAATGTTTTGAAATTAGAATCTCAGCAAAGTGTGTTTTGTCAACACATATTGCATGTTTGAGAACTATATTCGAGTCCATGAAAGAAATCTATTGATGTACACTTGAAGTGGAATGCAATTCAAGACGTCAATTTCCGCAATTAAACAGTTTGAATAGTGTACGTTGACCCTGACCAATATGAACAGTCAGATGAAAAAATAAGTTGACTTACGGTTATGTAATATAACGTGTACCTGACGATCTCTAAATACGTACATTTATTATACCAGAATTTAGGCAAATGTCCGAAATAATTCACTTAAAAATACAACAAGGATTACTAGCTCTTTTAGCTCGTTTTCAGCACAAACTTTATAGTTTTAAATTAGATTTTAAAGTTCCTTACTTAAGCAGTAGGGGCCATTCAAAAAGGACATCCAACCCCCTTGTCCACATGGTGTCCATTTTAGCCCAGACCCCCCTCCCCTCCTCATAGACGTCCTTTTACATTTGGGACTGGGCACACATTTCTTCTGGTGCCCATTTCACTGACCTTTAAAACTCAAACAGAAAATCCAAAAACTGAAAAACACCGTCATTAGTGGACGTCCATGATGGCTTTCTGCCCCCTCCTTATCCCCTCCCCCTTGCCCACATGGTTTCCACATGCCAGCAGACTCCCCAACCCCCTCTTTAGGACGTCCTTTTTGAACGGCCCCTCGCTGGACTCTCCTCTCATTCAACTTCCAAGAGCTAGTGAAAGACGTGAAATTTGATCGCAAATTAAACTAAAGATGCTATCTTTACATGCTATAGTAATTTACTGAATGACTTAATTGAAATTTTATATTGAAATAGCGTTTGGTGTGTGATGAAAGCGTAACACGTGTTGAAATAGTGCGCTTGCACCCGTTTATCTGTTTTTCACCGAAATAATCGCAGCTCAAGTGACAAAACAAGGACGTCAACCCACGTTAAGTCGCAATCCTTGACTTTGTGCAATTTGTAGTAGTGCATAAAAAGCAGTTAAAGAATGAAAACAAGTTAAAGTAGACATTGTAAACAAAGACATTCATGCCAAATTTCAGCCAAGTTACACTTGCGCAATTATGCCTCAATTGTCAGCTTTTTTTTTTACCAACGCAGTATTTCATAACAGTGATGGTTGTGGAGTATATAAACACAGTATGATATTTATACATTATACCAAGCCTATATGGATGGAGTGGTGGTTGGGCCTCCCGCAGATTACGTTATGTTGTTTTTTTTGAAAACATAAATATTGAATCATCGCAACTCGTGATCTGTATTCAATTTCAACTTAAGTGGCGCATATTAAACTCTATAATCTTATTAAAATGGCCGACACATTTTTATTGCCAATTAGTGGATGTTTAATCGCTCGCATTTGACCTAGGTCAATAAGGAGGAGTCTCAACAGAAAAACCAAACTCCAAAACTGTTCACACAACTGTTATGTTAAAAGACTCAAAAATACAATTTCTTCGATATAAACTTAATATAATTTGTGGTTGCTTTGAGATTTACAACGTCGTACAAATGTATTCTTAATTATTTCAAATCCTTTTAATTTCTAAGATAAATTCAACAAGATCTTGAATAATCTTGAGTTATGACATAAGACAAACTCTGATGTCTGATGTCTCTGAAACTCATTGACAACTCTTTCAAAATAACTTTTCCAGAAAAGCGAACCAAGCACCTGATGAAGACTTCATAGGCGAAACGTTGCGACTAATAAATGAAATATTTGCGTTAAATATCAGAGAATTTTACTTAGCATAGCTCCATGACTACAAAAATAAACGAATGAGATAGCATTAAAAGACTGGCAACTATAATGTTCCTAAACATGAAAAAAATCAATGAAAAGGTTCAATAGAACAGGTATTGATAATAATGCGAACGTTATACGATGAACTGAACAAGATGAATTGATAGAAAGCATTCTATGATAACGCAGAAGTTGAGGATTTGGAGGAGGATGAAACATTCGCAATTGTGCAGGAATGTGTATCGATACTTGTTGAAGGAAGGCAATGAAGGTATCGCGAATTGTGCACATATACTAGTGTCCCAATAAACTGTAATTGAGTGCAAATGTAAGTTTCGCTCGCCTGGGATTCTCGTTGCGCCAGATTGGCAACGGAGAGAGTTGTGATTTTGCCGCCACGGACTTTCTTTTATAACATTCGTTGACTGCAAACAGCCGGTCAACAAAAAAAGATGGCGCCATCTCAGCCCGAAGTATTCGTGGCGCGCAGGTTCACTGGAGTACACGCAAGGGGCATTCACATGCCAACAGGCTAAAGATAAAACACTGGAAATGGGAACTTCTTCTTTGTATAATACTAAAAGCGAGAAGGAATTCGGCAGAACAAATGTAAACAACGAACCGTCCTTGCGATGCGACTTTAATAGAACGCTCCTCCGAACGCCATTAAGCCCAAACAGATTTTTCGAGGGGTTTGTTAAGACTTCGCTTTTGGGCTTTCTTGGTTTATGTTTAAGTTGGCAGGAGGAACCAGCTAGTATACTATGTACTCGCGCAACACATAACGGGAGGATCGGGCCATGAAACAACGAAACCCAATTACCACGTGATGGTGGTGGTGCTGGTGTTGGGCATCTATTTGAGAGATGCATCGCGATCCTGCTGCGAGTGTGACGACCTGTCACACTCGCATGGATCCACCGCTACATTCCTATTGCTTTTCTTAATGCAAGATCTCATACTTGTAAATCAGACAAAATTCTGAAAATCGTTGCTATTTAACTTATTGTCTGCTTCCCAATCCTGATGAAATCTACAACTGAACTGAAATTCACTTTTTCAAACTCAAAAATGGAAAATTAGAATAGCACGCTAAAATGGAATGCTCTCACATGCCGAAATGGAATGTTCTCACGTGCCAGCATACGTAGAATGCTCTCACGTGCCAACATACGTAGAATGCTCTCACGTGCCAACATACGTCGAATGCTCTCACGTGCCAACATAGAATGCTCTTACGTGTCAACATAGAATGCTCTCACGTGACAACGTAGAATGCTCTCACGTGTCAACATAGAATGCTCTCACGTGTTGAAATAGAATATTCTGACGTGTTAACATAGAATGCTCTCACGTGACAACATAGAACGCTCTCACTTGCCAACATAAGATGCTCTCACGTGTCAACATAGAATGCTCTCACGTGCCAACATACGTCGAATGCTCTCACGTGTCAACATAGAATGTTCTGACGTGTTAACATAGAATGTTCTGACGTGTTAACATAGAATGTTCTGACGTGTTAACATAGAATGTTCTGGCGTGTTAACATAGAATGTTCTGACGTGTTAACATAGAATGCTTTCACGTGCCAACATAGAATAATCTCACGTGTCAACATAGAATCCTCTCGCGTGCCAACATAGAATGCTCTCACGTGCCAGCATACATAGAATGTTCTCATGTGCCAACAAAGAATGCTCTCACGTGCAACAAAATCAATACAAAATTCGAAAAAGACCACCAAAATTCAAATTGAAATTTACAATTGGGAGGCTGGGATTCAAACTGGCATTGAGATGAAGCTTCACTTAGCTAGGGTGCACCAGATTCTGTGTTTACAAGATTTGCATGAACAGGTTACGCGATCACGTATGCCTACTAAGTTTTAAGAAACACAAGTTTCAAACACACTGGACGGAATAGTAGCGCGAGTTATTCGTCTATTTCATACGCTCTCGGAAACGTTAACGTTGCACGTTGTTAGTAGCAGTTGGCCAACTCGAATTAAAAGTTGAACTTTTTTTTTTTTTAGCAATAGACCTTCGCGCTTAATAAGAAATCCTGGTCACATCGCAAATTTTGCACTACTTTCATTTCTCTACGACATAAACTTAATTATAGATGGCGCCAGCTTGGCGCCCAATCAAAATTAAGGTGCCCCCGTCCACGAGTGGACAATTTGCTTCATTTCGATGCGTTGCAGGATTCTCAAATAAACTGGTGCTTTTTCTACATTCTCGAGCTCAACACACAACAATTTTGACTTATATGTGATTTACTTATAAAAGCGCCTGATTAAACGAGGTGGCGCCACACCACGATTAAAACAAATCTTTATGTCTGCTCGCCAAAGTTTTTTTATATGATGGGGAAAATGAACAAAAAAAACTGCACTTTCTAAGCTGCTTCCTCCTATATTTCGTTGCTCCATCCATTTTTGTTGTTGAAATTTTTGAAATGCGGTGTCCAAAATATTAATTATTACAAATTAAAATTAAATATTAAAATAGTATTCAATTTTTATTGTCTATTTTGAGGATTTTTTCCCCCTATTTGGATATTTTGGATTTTCTTTATAAGGTCAAATTGTGTTTTTTGTAAATTTTTTTAATGTGGGCACTGCAAAAAAATCTGTTGTTTTTATAAATAAAAATTTAGCAGAATCTACTAGCATACTCAGTAGCGAACTTCTTGATCATTATCTCTCTACGAAGTTTATGAGAAATTTGTCAGGGACTCGAAAACCACAACCTATATTGCTAGGCAATTTCACCGCTAAAAGATATACGTACCTTATTAACGAATTAATTACTTTGTGCCCTAAATAACTCGGTCGATTTTTTATATATACATACATGTATCTTGTTTATTCTAAAGGTATGCAAGGGTAAAAATAATTACGAATATGTTCAGTGAAAACAAAATCTCCACAATCTTTTTTTGTAGTTTGTTAATTGTGGAGAACGTAGACTGGAGATTTTGTTCCTACAGAGAGGGTTAATGAAAAAAGTTGATTAACCATTCCGCAACAATAAGAAAAAAAGTATGGCCAAATCGGTAGGTTAGTGAGAACCAACTTTCATAAAACACTGGCCTGATAAAAGAGATTTACAAACAATCCTCGAAATTGGACTTTCGAAACCGAAATAATCGTCGAAAGCCAAGTTTAACTAACCTCACTTAATTAGGTAACATTTTTTAATTATGCCAAGATATTTCAAGAGCTGTTGGAAGTTGGATGAGAGGAGAGTCCAGTGAGGGTACATTAAAAAAGGACGTCCTCAGGAGGGGGTAGGGGGGTCTGCTGGCATGTGGACACTATGTGGACAGGGGAGGGAGGGGGGGGGGGGGGCAAAAGCCATTATGGACGCCCACGAATGATGATATTTTTAAGTTTTTGGATTTTCTGTTTAATTGAGTTTTAAAGGTCAGTGAAAGGAGAAATGGACACCGGAAGAAATGTGTCCCCAGTCCCATATGTACTTGAATTTTTAAAACCTCGGGGAAAGTCGGATGTTATGCCTAAATTTGTGTTAAACACCAATTTTGTGCTGGAATTTCCCTACGAGGTCAGGAAATTTCCGTTAATCAGACAAATCTGGAAAAATGTCGCGGAATTGGTCAACGAGACGGGTGCTTGGAAATTTATAGGATGGGCCTTTGTATGTTCCAACACAATTTCTGGACACCCTGCTTTTCTTAAAAATGATGGACGTCTATGAGGGGGGAGGGGGTCTGGGCCAAAATGGATAAAATGGACACCGTGTAAATAGGGGGTAGGGGTAGGGGGTGGAGAAGTCAATTTCGGAAGGAATTTCGAGGACTTCCTTTTTGAATGGCTCCTTAGAGGAGCAAGTGTTCAAAAACAAAAAATATCAGAGTCACCTATTGTGCATTTTGGGCAGTGGGAGTAAGAGAGTTTGAGCCATCCAACGTTAACGAAACGTTAACGGTAACGACAACGAGAAACAGCGCTGACGATCCGGAATGTCAAGGACTACCCTATGCGAAGCATGGCATTCCAATGACATTCCGGATTTCCCGCGCTGTTTCTCGTTAACGTTATCGTTATCGTTTCGTTAACGTTGGATGGCTCAAACTCTCTATTGTTTGTCCGCACTGACTTTATAAATAAGAAAATTGATATTTGACGTATATTGAGAATCGTTCGTCTTAGTAATGAGTACAGATTTTGTTGTTATTATGCTGGTGGAGATTTTTTTGGGTCACATTTTAGGGCACTAAAGATTATGAAGAAAAAACTGAAATTGAAATTTATGCGTTTAAACATTCATTACGAATGTTAAAAGATGCATGATTTATAGTGCTAAGGATGCAGGGTGGATTGAACATGCAGTTAACTGATTTCATATATATATTTTTTTAATATTAATTCGTAGAAATTAGCTTTCTGGAAACAGTGACAGGCATGCAGAATGAGGGCAACATTTTTTTATTTTTTTCTGCTGAATTTAGATTCGAGATTGTGTAATAAGAAAGCACCACCTTGATTTCTCTCCCCCCTCCCCCTGCATTATTTTCGATATAGATAACAAAAGTACTTTTGGGGATTTTTTTTGTATACTCGAAAGTGAGCTTGTCATCGGAATTCCGTAAGATTACTTACGAAGCCAGACACAAAAAAATCGGGTAATTGCGAGTTGTACACTTGTAGTGTTTGATATCCAAGTTATAAATCCTTTCTAATCAAGGCCATTTTTTTAATTTTTTTTTTATTTTTTATTTTTTGTTGCACAAAACTTACACGAAGCCTAATATTAATTGCCCTTGAAATTTAGTCTGTTGACATGCCTGAAATATGTAACATCTGTTCGTGGTACCATTGATTAATAAATCAATATTTGAGAATTTTATCCGTTTTTATTTCTTAGGAAATTGATATTGAACTGAGACGGGCTTTTTTTGTTGTTGTTGGACTAACTTGAAATTCGGCTTCCTGTCTTTATTTCACAAGAACATGTAGCTACAGGTTTGGCTCTCACAACAATGACAGTTGAAAGTTGCGACTTTGCCTCTGTTTTAATACTTTTTAAATTAAAAAGTAATGTAAAAAATTAAGAAGTTTTCAAATTTTCATTAGCCACCAAATACAACGGAAGCAATAATAATTTGAGTAACGAGTAAGATAATACCGAGTACAAAGAGTAATTCGAATACGAAATGTACAAAAGAAAGTAATTGAATGTAATTGTACTCGAAACGTACGAGTACAATGCACTCGATTACAAAAATGTACTCGCAATGGGGTGATTACAAATGTCCTCGAGTATTAACGTAATGCAAAATTATGAGTATTAACGTAATCTGAAATTGAGTACCGATGTAGTAATCGAGTATGACTAGAAATACTTTTAAGTAATGGAGTAATTTGAGTAACGAAAATGAGTACCTCGAAATGAGGGTCATCCTAAAAGCTAATATGAATGTATGCTAATTTTTACGTTTCTGTACTTACGATCCTTTTGTTATCGGATGTGCTGTACTTTTTACCCCTTTAATTATTAAGATTTTGCTAATTAATAAAAGGGTTTATTTCGTATTCTCATATTCATTACGATTTTATAAAATTTTAATTGTTTCTGCTCGTAATAAAACCGACGGCGTTTAAAATAAATCGAGTTCCCTAAGCGATACTTTCGCAATCCGTCGTACTCAGTAATCAGTACTCACGGATACGAGTACCGATTACCAAAATCTGATTACAGTACTACTCGTACTACGGAGTACGATTCCAATGATTCCACGGGTACTCGTAATCGGTACTTCCGCTCTCGAGTACACATTTGCCCGAGGTTGATTACTCACTTCACACGACTACTGATTCCGTGTACTCTACTTGTACTACAGAGTACGATTTCACCGCAATCGTCATCAGTACTCCTACTCGTGAGTACAATTTGCCCAACTCTGATATTACTGGGATCAAAATCCTACGGTTATGTAAAAGTTTTGACTCGCGAAAGCTTTCTCGATTTGAAATGCTTAATTTTTTCAGCTCGTTTTCACCTCCTCACAATCTTGTTAATGTTCTCAACAAGGTTGACCCCCACCTTAATGGTCAAGCGACAAAAACACGTGGTCTCGGACGAGAGAGAGAGAGAGAAAAAAAATGAAGTGTACGGAGGAGAGAACGTTTTCGTGAACCACCTGAGGATTTTATAACCTAAGATCCAATAGCTAGCCATTAAAAGTTGCTCTTTTCATCTTTTTTGGCCCCCATACTCGCGTTGCTGATGGAGGACATCAGTAGATGTACTAAAGACACGCTGAATTGCTCTTCAAAGAAAAAATCGCCGTTGTTCATCATTGGGCCAGTGAGTCCTTTCGAAATCCCTCGGGGCAAGTGCTCAGAAATCGAGCGTCTGGGTGCCATTGTACTACGTTCAACGAAATGGTGATTTGAAATGTGGGCCAACCCACATCCACACGCGGGCAACGTGTCATCCGTCCCACCTTCGACCCCCTACACCTTGACCTGGACATCAAACGCTTTTATTGTCACTGATGAAAACAAGTTTTGAAAGACTCACTCACCTGACCTTTCGTGAAATCGATCACAATTTCAGTTGCTCCAATGCGAGCGTTTAGTAACTCGTCGAATTTCGCATAGAGAGTTTGAGCCAGCCAGCGCTTTAACGTTAACCTCATGCACACTCATGACGTTCATTGGGTAGTTAAGTCCGTGGCCCCTCCCTTCCCGTCGTTAACGTTATGGTTAACGTTAAGGCTAACGTTAAGGCGTTGGCTGGCTCAAACTCTCTTATGTAGCTCTGACTGAACTTTATTGTGCTAATGGCGTTAATTTAAAGACAAGGAGGTAAAATGAAACACAAGGCCCTTTAAAAATGGCAGCGAGCACAACAGAGTAGGATAGTGTAACAAAATGGCGACTAAAGATAACTAGTAGATCGAGGTATAACTAGTGACCTATTTCAAAATATCAGCGCCATCTAGAGTGGCTTCTGTGAAACCAAATGGGACAAGCCTCAAGGGCTAGCTATACTCAATCAGAATCAGAATCAGTGGTAATGGGGGTAGACTATCAAACGATATGGCCATGTGACGTCGTGTCAATTGGACATGTCACATGGTTCCATAAGTAGCATCATGTTGTCATGGGGGTCTTAGTCATATTGTCAGACTGTATGTGGCTGATTCTAACTAGCTACGGTCAGATATGGCCGCAGGGAGAAATGAATATACAAGTGGAACCTCGCTTAACGAGCACCTCGCATAACGAGTGATTCGCATAACGAGCAATATAAATTTTTTTTAAATGCCTCGCTTAACGAGCGTTTGTTTCGCATAACGAGTGACGTGGATAGGGGAATCCCCGAATTGTG
>JAUJYV010002555.1:0-12245 GCA_033995625.1 Ophyiulus pilosus | reverse complement strand
ACATTTATTTGCAAATTATTTTACCATTAAACATAAAAATATTGGGTGCTTCCATACTTTTTTTGTCTACTGTATATCGATCGCTAGCTATGACGGAATAATAAACTTGATGCTGGAGACCTTGACCAGACGCTTCATACCGTGCTTCCAAGGGCGCGGAAACTGGGGCCTCCCAAATTCCGATGGGATTCTCGGAAAATACCGCGAACAAAAAAAAATACACAAGCCGCCTTCCGGATTTGGGTCAATCGCGGACGACGCCCGAAACCCTCTCCGTCGTTAATCACACCCGCACTAAAGTCAATTAGGTGAAGCAACAAGTACAAACACGATGAAATATATCGTGAGAAATGGTAATCCCGATGTGTGTGAATTAGATCGCAGTCATCATGCATTAAGTCATTTACTGCAGGGGTGTATTGTGAGTACATTTGTGGACTAAGTTCCAGTTTATGGGGATGAGTTAAAATGGCGACTTTTTAAATTAAAACAATATATTCTGGAATCAATGTGTTTATTGAATTTAAAGTACGGAAACAATTAACTAATTAAAATCATTTTCTTCACTTTCTTCCTAACCTAACCTGATTACAAGTGTCCTAAATGTCAATAGAGAGTTTGAGCCAGCCAACGCCTTAACGTTAACCTTAACGTTAACGGCGGGAAGTGAGGAGCCACGGCCTTAACTACCCAATGAACTCAATGAACGTCATGAGTGCGCGTGACGTTCAGTTAATTCATTGGATTCTTAAGTCTTTGGCTCCTCCCTTCCTGCCGTTAACGTTAAAGTTAACGTTAAGGCGTTGGCTGACTCAAACTCTCTAATAACCACTGAAGTTGACGAAAGACATTGAACGGTAAGTTTAAATTACAATTTAAGTTTAGGTTAGGTTAGGAAGAAAGTAAAGAAAATGATTTAAATTAATCAATGATTAATAAATATATTAATTCCAGAACTTATAATTTACAGTGGCGGCTCGCGTATAGGCACTGTGCAACTGCAGCACCCCCTTTTCCACTTCATATTACCGATACAATTTAACATAATGAGTCCTTTAAACTTGTACTATATATAAATACTAGCCATCCCCCAGTTTAAACACAAATCTTTGTATGGAACTGTGTGCTTCAGAGTTCCAGTAGCGTGGAGTTTGACTGTTGTGCTCATGCGCACATAGGAAGCTGCAGGCGAGGCGGCGAAGGAGAGAGAGCACTGTCGCTCCTGCAGTGCCGACCGTAGTTGCGCCCATAGCAGCACCCTCACTAATTTTGGCTACGAGCCACCACCGCTAATTTATTGTTTTAATTTTAAAAAAATCGCCATTTTAACTGATCCCCATACATTTTTGTAATAGAGAGGGCATTGTGCTCATACATTTTGATTACAGTTGCATTCAATTATTGTACTCGTGCCTATTGAGTACATATGGTGCTTCTGCATTCTTGTACGCGTTACTCAAATTCCTTCAACGCCCAACTTTCAACCCAAACATAAGTTTGAAATGCTCCTTACCATCCGATGTACCATGGTTTGCGACCATCGACAGCCTGCTCCGTCGGCATGGCGAACACATCCCTGAGAGACACGAAGTCGGTTCGGAAGGGGAAGAACTGACACTCATCTTCGACGCTCTCCAGAGCACCGGGCGTCTCGACGTACAGGCGTCGGAAGAAGTCGAAGCTGAACGTCCGCGTGGCGTTCCAGTGCGCCGCCGCCCCTCGCACCAGCACGGGTCGCCCGGCGTAGGCGTGCCGGGCGAAGGCCTCGCGGGTCGCGTTGGTTAGCACGACGACGTCGTGAACTCCGCTGCACACGCGGCAGTCCGTGGGGGGACGGGCAACCTCCATCACCAGGAAGTTGTTCTGCAACAGGCAGCGGGAACCAAGCACGGCCTGCTGTAGACCGTCCTTGCAGAGGGCGCCCAACAAGAAGGCCGACGCCACCACCAAAAGCACGCCCCATCGGCCACCCCGCGACGCCGGTACCCGAAGCAGCGTCTCCCTCAGCGCGTCCGGACGCACGCCCGCGCTCAGTGCATCGCGACCCAGAAGCAGGTAACGGTGTCGAAGTTCAGATAAAACCCCGAAGCCAGGCTTAGTGTCGTCGTCGTCGTTGTTGTTCATGGCGGCACAGCCGCGATTTTAGACATATTCCAACTCGCGAACCAAATATGACCACGCTGCTCGAGTTCTAAATCACGAATGGCGGCGCCAATGGAGATGTTCAAAAATCGGCACCGCAAAAATGGCGGGACAAGATTGGAACCAATCATCGTCGAGTGCCGATCTGCGGCTTTCGCCTTCGAATGGCGAAGGGTTGACGGGGGCGCCACAAGCTGAAGACGACGGAGCCCTGTACCCGACATGCAGACGCCACGTTAACGCCACATGTAGGCCTAGCCACACCACACGGTCGCCATTGCAGAATTTAGAAGTATTCGGGTTTTTTTCAAAGATAAGTTCAGTTTGAAATTAATTGATTGTAAGTTTTTACAATGTGGGATGATCCTGAATTTAATATTCAGTTTGTGGCACTAGTTGAGAATTTACCATGTCTTTATGATATAAACAATGATGACTACCATCGGGCATACAGACAAGAACAAGCATGGAGGAAAATTGCAAAACATATTGGACAAGGAGGTAGATTAATAATTATGGTACTGTAACAATGAGTTTAAAAAAGTTAAGAAACACTTAAATTGCCTTTCCAGTTAACTATGTAGCGTGACATGTTATAAAATATGCATGTACTATTTAATTACATTAATTGTATGTTTCTGTTGTTTCAGCTACTGTGCAAGATTGCAAAGCCAGATGGAGGAATTTACGCGGTAGATTCACAAAACATTTGAAAAGTTACGCCACAAGTGGTACAGCCATGCTGGCCAGGCGTCCATATTATTTAGCAGAGCACTTGAATTTTCTAATGCCTTTCATGAGATCAAGAACACCCAAGGGCCAGACCGCTAGTCAGAAAAAAGAGCAATCTCAGGATAGTGTTGAAGACACTAGCACTCAGGACTTGGAAGATGTGGACTGCCCAGACATTGACATAAACTTTGAAAATGACAGCAAAGATAGTATTGAGGAGGTAGAAGATATGAGCAGGGAAGGCGATCAAAATGAACATACAAGTATTATTTGGTTAGACGAAGAGCTGGCAAATGCGAACGATGACGAATCTGCTTCTACGAGCCTTCAGGGTGAAGACAATCGTGAGGAAAAATACACTTCTCGATTAATTTCAAAGAAACGCACAGCAACAGTGGTTTCTCACTCGGCAACTATCAAAAAACTCCGCGAGTGCTGTCACGACAAATCCAAGAATCACGATAAATCTCGCCGCTGTATAACTACGATCGATGAAATTAATACACCACTGCAGATTCCACAGTATGTTGAAATAAATGACAGCGATGCCTTTTTCCTAATGAGCATGCTACCAGATCTCAAACGTATGAGTGATTTTCAGAAGAGAAAATTCAAAGTTGAAACATTAATCTTGGCTGGTGACATACTTGGTGATGACGCACAAGAGTCTGCTGCCTCTCCAACAAGTACGAGCAGTACATCTTGTGTATTTCGTGGGATACATGTGCCTGGGATTTCAGGGCAACATTAATCTTAACAACACCAAATCCCACTGAGACTCAAGTCTTGAGTGAATACGCTAATACTTTATGTAAAAATGTGATGTTCCCAAAAATGTTTTAAGCAGTAATGAAAATGGAGAAGTATGAATAGTTCTTCATATAGGAAAATGTTTACTTGTGGGTACATTTGATCTTATTTTAGTTTTTTTTATACCGTGCATATACAGAAAATGCAGCATTTTAAGTTTATCTACAAGATTACAAAATGTAATCAAATAAATTTGGAGTCTAAACAAAAAAATCCCCAGATTTCCAAAAATATAAAGCCTATCGCGTACCTGAAAATATTCAAATGCAAGAGGGAAATTTAAATTGGATGTACAATAAAGTAATACTGTTGATACCAATTGTAAATAAACCGTGAAATCGTTATTGTTCAAATATTATTTGCAAATACAGTCGATTCCGCTTTATCCGGACACTGGTTAATCTGGGCAGCCATTTATTAGGGCCAAATTGTCAAGAACAAATCCGGACAGTATATATTTTTTAACTTCGCATATTCTGGGCAGCCGCCTAATCGGGGCAAAACGCCTCCGCCGGATGTGTCCAGATTAAGCGGAATCGACTGTACAGTAGAACCCTGTTGATATGCTTTTCATAGGACCGGAGTTCTCAAAACTTCTTAAACCTGAAAAGTTGAGTACAAGTACAGTGGAACCTCGCTTAATTAACGAGTGATTCGCATAAGGAGCAATATAAATTGTAATAAAATGACTCGCTTAACAAGTGACGTGGATAGTGGGATCCCCGAATTGTGCGATGGAACTTTTCGTGCCATTGGTACATCAGTCTGTGTTTTGCATAGCAAGTCTCCGGAACGAATTATGCTCGTTATGCGAGGTTCCACTGTAGTACGGTCGTAGCTGGTACATTAAATATTAGGAAATAACTCCTAATTTGTATTATTAATATTCCATCAAGTACCTGTCAGTCGAGCAACTATTTGTACCTTTTTGAGTTTTAGGACACATGCGCACATATCTGCGTGAATGTTTTAAGTTCCAAATTCTCGAGCTTAATGTTAAAGTCAATTTAACTGAACCTTATCTGAAATCTTGTATACCAAGCCAAAAATACAAATACTAATGAATAGGTAGGTCTTACGCAATTTAATGATCTTGCACCTTTCAATACATTATATAGGAGAACATCCCACGCGTAGACCAGCTTAGTTCTTGTAACCCCTGCTCTTCCTGCGACCACGAGCCCTTTCAAACTTGCGACCCTTGGAACGGACGTATGGCCTAAAAAAAAAAAACATAATTAAGATACATGCTGCAGTTTTTGACCAACTTAGTGAGAGGTAAATCAATGCAATGTTCACGTACTTAGTGTTGCTGTGTGGCACACCAGGAGCCAGACCGAAGTGTTTGCAGGCTTCACGTGCCTTTCTGGGTCCTAAAATTTGTTTATAAAAAAAAAAAAAATTAGTTTTCACCGAACAAGAGTTGGTTGGCTTGTAAACTACAAATTGCTATCACTGGAAGTATGTTACCTTGCATCAAAACTGTATTTTTTCCTCTTGGCGTTTTCTGTGCCAACTGGTCAAAGGTCATGATTCTTCCTCCAGCCTTCAAAATGCGGGCACGTGCCCTTTCTGTGATGCGCAGCGCACACACCTGCAAAAACAAACAGAATTTTAGTTTTTCAGTGTTTAAGTAAATCACAATTCTTACATCAACACTACAGAGTCAACATTAACATCAGAAAAATTCAAGACAAAGTCCTACAAAACAGGCAATAAAAGCATTATGTTTCTTTCTGTATTTTGTCCTCTGTATCTCGGGAAAGCTGTTATTTTAAAAGCTACACGTTTTCCCCATCAACCATATTTTTGTACAATTGAAAACTGATACGAGCCATTATGAGTTTTATCAGGTATGCCATCTTTGCTACTTACAGTTAACTTTGGGATTTGCAAGATACGAATATCATCCGTAATAGTGCCGACGACCACGGCTATCTTCTCAGAATTGCCAGGCTTCTTCATGAAACGGATCTAAAACATAAAAAGCCCCAATGTTAGGAAGGCTTGTAACAAGGCAACCCTTCACAAAGTAAATTTTATTTTTCTTACCAATCTTGCAATGGAGAGTGGAGCACGGTTTATCCGACTCATAAACAGACGTTTTAAGACTATTTTGTTGAACTTGACATTGGTTCTACGAGCAAGGAACCTATATAACTGGGTGGAAGAAAACAAGAATAGAATTAAGAATTGGGATAGCATCATACATTGCAATTTATAACTTTTTGGAGCAAACTTTCAAATGATTTGCCTGCTTATTTTGCAAACCGACACATTACAAAAATATTTGGGAAATTTTCAAAAACACTTTAATTTTATAAGCTCGATGGAGACAAAGTTGACAAAAACTTCCACGTGACTGCCAACAACGCGGGACTAATAGGTTAATACACTATCAAGTAAGCGCCTTTCTTAGAACTTTAATAATCACAAATCATTATCAGATTTAAATCCGTATACATATCAACTCCAATAATACCAGAAAATCATCAAATTTGGAGAATAAAAAAAGGAAAATCCATTTACCTTAACGAGGAGACGTAAGTAGATATCCTCGCTTTTCGGCGCCTTTCGAACGACCTTACGGTCGTGCTTATGGTTTAAATCGATACCCTAAAATCATCGAAACACATAGTTAGGACCTTTCCACAATGCATTAATCAAATATTCAGTTATTATTTAGTAAGATTGCTAAAATTGAAAAGGATTTAAGAAGATGTAGAAAAGACAACTTACCATCGTTCCGTCAAAATGGCCGAAAAGAACAAATGTGTGAAGCTGTGTCTGCTAAACCGGAAATAGATAATTAAAATAATTTCGATTTGCACGCACGTCAAGTTGTTCCCGTGTAAAAATATAGCGCACTTATTATTAAAATACGAATTGCTTTAAATAATAAAAATAAAGTTATGTACAATTTTCCACTATTTTTAATCTGACTATTCTATTTATTAAAACCGAGATTTAAATCTGTTCTACACAAGTATACACACAAGTGTCGAAAAGGATCAACCATAAACATACGCGAACTATTTATCACTTTTTAGAATCGGTACAAACATTAAAACTTTACCCGATGATTACAAATAATTGACGACAGGTGTCCATTTGTTTCGTTTTTTTAAAATTAATTTAAATCGACCGGTATTGTATTTTTATTTAATACATAGTAAAATATGGTCGGTCCTATGTACGATTGCGTTGCATCATGGGATGGTTTAAATGGTAGACCACGTGGTCTTTATTTAATCAGGTGTTTATGGCCACATCAGCTAATACCTAGATAACATTAATCAGCTGTGTAAATGGACTTTGAACTATCATTTAGCTGAGTGTGGAATTACGCCTTATTACCAAAACGGTGAGAAGAATGTATACTTGATTTATTTCATTTGTTTGGTATGTTTATACAAATTGTAAATGTATGTTATTGTGCTAATTAAAGGCCTCTAATGTAACCTTTATATGATTCACCAGTCTATGTTTGTAACTTTGTTAAATGGTATTCACTTAATGATCATTAACCACATGCAGGTCAGTAAATTAGGAGAGTGAGGAGACGACGAGTGATTTATAGAGGAACTTTCCTGGTTTTTGACTGCATTAACAACTGTGGCCATCAGCCTCCATAGCCCTACTATAAAGATGAATTAAGCCTCCATAGCCCTAATATAAAGATGAATTAAGCCTCCATAGCCCTAATATAAAGATGAATTATTCGCTCTCTTTAAAAGGGTACCTTTTATAAAACTAGTTACTATTACAAAAATTAATTTGACTGAACACACAAGGGTTCGACTTGACAAGCTATTTGTCGGAGCCGGACCTAACACGTACTTCATGGTTAAGTGCATGGGCCCTTGCACTTACCGACCAACATTGTAGCAATGCCAGCTAACGAAAAAGTACAACTTTCCGGATTATTCAGATTTTCGATACCATATTCGGCTGATCACCCTTTCGATTACATTCTCATTAATGGGCACCATCAGTTATTCCCGCAGCGCAGCCTCTCGATCCAAAGTTATGGAATTCACTCCCTGGTCGAGGTCGGTGGGAACTTTTACGAATGAGTTAAATTGCCTGAGTGGCGGCTCTTTCGGATGATAGTTTAAACCGAGGTACCATGTCTTCAGTGGGTATCTATTTTTCATGAATGCTAAGCACTGTAGCTTAGTCTCAGCAGTGTGGTTTCAGCTTAACAACTATGTCGTTTCAGTGACGAGCCGTGATATTAACAATGGAGGAGATTATCCAGGAAGTGCAACTCCAGCGCATTGTACTGGGGGACTGGTTCCAGGCCCCTTCAAAATCCCGCTACATCCACGTTGTCCTTGTTGAAAATTACGGTCTACTATACCGATGGCTGAAATCCCTTCCCGATGCCCAGAAGCGAATGAACGCTGGCTGTAACGAGGGTCACACCATCGATCCAAATAGCTACTCACAGTATGACAGGCTGCTTTTTAAGGACATAATTGGCTGCCACAGCATGCGGGACCCCATCAAGCCTGGGATGCATACAGATAGCAACGGATCACAGCAAACACAGAATCAAAATGGTGCTCGGAATGCATACTTGTGTATCTACGCTTACCCGCTGAGGAAAAAGCCGTTCAGGAAGAGCTTAAAGCGACAAAGACTGACACTCACCCTAGGCGTCAGCAGTTGCAGTACATACACTGAGAATGCAGCTATAGCGGAAAAGTGGCGGACTGAAATACACGCAGCATTAAATGGTAACTTTTCTAATTGGGCTTTGGTTTGCACAATAATTTGACAAAGATTGTACTAAGGACTGTTGTGTTCTGCAATTCGGCAAGATGTTAATTTGTATTAGGGATTGCTTTAAGCCTCCTCACGTCCTCGTCTACAGTCACAATACAAAATAACATCCCGCCGAATCTCAAAAACGATACCCACGATGATATCTGGAAATGTCCTAACTACACAATTTGCATTTCGAATAGCATTTCTATAATGCAGAACATAATGCAAAAATTATCTTAAAAGACGAGAATGATATCAAAAGCCAAAAGCTCCACTTTGAAGAGAATGTTCAAAAGATTTTCAATTCCACTCACAGTAGCAGTTGTGCAACCTGACGCAGAACTGGTTGGACGAGGCAGCAGAACCACGAGGAAGCTACTCGTATTCGTGAGTCCAAAGAGCGGCCCAGGAAAAGCGTTGTCCATATTCCAGCAGCGTGTGGTACCTATTTTGGGAGAGGCATCAGTAGACTTCGATCTCATAGTTACAGGTATGCACTCTTGCCAAGTGGGAGTTTTTATCGAGAACAACTTAGTTTTTCTTAAAAATGTAAGAAACGTGAACAACATTTTTTTCCAGAAAGAAAGAATCACGCCAGAGACTTTGTAAAATCAGCAGACTTTGGTAACTGGGATGGGATAGTCACGGTAGCCGGCGACGGGGTTATGTTTGAGGTGAGGTCATGACACGGAATTGTTCTTAGATGCGGTAGTGGTAACGCTATCGGCCTTTCATTCGGGAGACCTGGGTCCCTCAATGCATGTGCGCTTACAATTTTGACTTATTGACATAATTTTTGTAGATAGTCAATGGCATCATGGAAAGGGCAGACTGGCGCAAAACCATAAAGACGCCAATTGGGGTTGTACCTGGGGGATCTGGTAATGGATTGTCACACTCGATTGCCTATGCGGTTAGGTAAGGATTCTTGCTGAAATCGTGTTTAAGTATTTTGCTAATAATGTCATTCGATCACTGAAAATAATCCATGCTCGCAGAGAACCACCGGACACCAACTCGGTTCTACTGTCGGCCTTCCACCTGGCAAAGGCCAAGGCAGTTCCAATGGACTTGGTGCGAGTGCAAACTACGCACGGTACGCTCTACTCGTTTCTTTCCATCGGTTGGGGCATCATGGCGGACATAGACATAGAGAGCGAGAGGCTTCGGGCCCTAGGGGAGAGCAGGTTTACAGTATGGGCACTGCATCGTATCGCACGTAAGTATTTAGCCACCGGTTGTTTTGTTAGTTCCCAACCAATTAAATAACTGTCAGGAATTTAGATACCTCTTTAGAGAGGAAAGAATGGAAGGAGTAGGAGGAGTAGAAAGAACAGTTTAGATGGCTTGTTTATTGAGGAACAATCCTGGCATTTGACTGGCATATATATAAATTATTATTTGATGTTAATTAAACTCCCAACTTTATCTTTAAACAAGTTGTTAACCTCTAGAATGATTTTCATATTGCCATATTTGAGATATTGAAATGTTTTTTTTTAAAATAACCTTAACAACTCTCGTTTTTTACCAGGTCTCAAGCTCTACAAAGGGCGCCTTTCCTACTTACCTGTTCCAAACTATAAGCCAAAGACAGTCGCCCGAAGATCCAAAAAACCAGTCATACACCGAGCGAAGAGCACATATGCGGCACAAGACTCTCCACAGCGCCCCCTGACGTCATCCAGGAGCTTGCCGGAAAACCTAGAGGTGCTGGCTGATGACGACGAGATCAACGTTAATGATAACAAGGCCTCAAATAGGATTAGCCTGGCAATGGACGCCCTAGCGACATCTGAGCTGCAGGTGAATGATGAACCACATTCGATGCCAAATCCGGTGATGCGACCTCGGTGTAGCGACGCTGACCACATCTCAGTTCTTCCACCCTTGGACGCACCTGTGCCGGACGACTGGGTAATATGTGAGCAGGAGTTCGTGCTTGTATATGTGGTGTATCAGACGCACATTGGCACAGATATGTTCATGGCGCCCGAGGCTACTCTCGACGATGGCATCATGTGGATGGTGGTCATCCGTAAGGGGGCAAGCCGTGCTCAATTAGCCAAGTTCTTGCTGGCAATTGAGACAGGGACCCACGCCGATCATCCATTTGTTGAAATGCTGCCCGTTAGGGCACTCCGGCTGGAGCCTATCACAGAAGGCGGTCACCTGACTGTGGACGGGGAACTAATTGACTATGGTCCGATCCAGGCCGAAGTGATGCCGTCAGCTGCAAGAATAATGGTCCACTGAAAAATAGGAAGGAGAGATGGGAGTGTTGGAATTAAATTGCACTTATGATGAGATTTTACAGCTTTGCTTTTCAAGAGCCGCTCACACCTCAGTTTTATTAAAGAAAACATTTAAAAATAAAATGCTTCTTGTTCTGCAAATTCATGGTGGAATGAGAACAACACTTGCACAAATGATTCAATATGTCCTTTATTTGAAAATCAAAGCAAAAAGGAAAAAAAAAATGTTATAAAAAATCACAATGGATCAAAACTCTTTTAGGCAGTCATAAACTTAGTTTTGAAGATACAAAAAATTACTTAATTTGCCAAGAAACCTATAATTTTAATTTGTAAGTTTATAAATGAACAGCAAAAATGTTAAATGCTACAGAAATCTCACGTTTATTCTAGATGAGGTAATATAAATTTTTCAATAAAAATAGTACCACTTTTGCATTCTTGGAAATGATCTTAGGACTGACTTATGTGGAATTATTTAAGTTCAAATCTAAAAAAAATATGTACTTTTCAAAAAATATTAACCAGTCTAGCTTTTTAGTATTTGGAGCTTGTAATTATTAAAATCAAAAGCATATTCAACTAAAGTCTGACAATATCAGTGATAAAATCTGGTAACATAGAGTAAAATTCTTGGTTACATGGTCACATAATATTAATTGAAGAGAAGGATGACAGTTATTGAAGTATAAGACTTTACACCAAAGATTGAAGATGTTTTACATTCCAACTTGTTTGTTATCCAGAAAATGTTTTTGGGAGTGTTTTTATCAATACTGTGTGTTGACTGACAATAAATTTATCATTAAACATGTCATCAGAATGTTATTTGATTAACAGCTATAATGTTTGGTTTTAATATGGGAATGATGTTGTAAATTTCCAAAATGGCAGCATGAGGTGAACTACTGAAATAAAAACTCAAATTCATAAGCTCAAATTTAAAGATTTAAGAATTTGATTGATTTGACATTTATTACATTTGTTGCATTCCAGTGGTAGCCATGTTTTTTTGATTTTACAGGCAACCATGGTTTGCTAACTTCAAAATGGCGACCTGAATGTTTCTCGTGAAACAATTCTAGGTCAAGGAGCGTGGGCGTGACAGCCCTCGTGCGGTTGCTTGCCGTATTACGGCACCGCACTGCCCACCGGCTCATCTGGTTGGTAGCTGAGCCATTTCTAGCCCCCCATGACTGTCTGCATGGCAGAGTTATGGGGAATGGAGGAACAAAACCCCAAGACAGAGAGAGCAGAGAGAGAGAACTCCGACAGACATCCTGGATAGAACACTGGAATCAAATTCAGTGCAGGATAGTACTTGGAATATCAGTTTATCTGATTTCCAGTACCCTTGCAAACACAGTATAGGAGCCTAACCATATTCTATATTTGCCTACGTACAGTGGTGGCCAAAACAAACGCAACTGGGTGATTAACTTTTTCAAGTTGCGAGAAAAAAAAATCTATTGGTTAAAATCCAAGAAAAAAACATATGGATAGCTGCATGTACATTCCATATATTTAATAATA
>JAUJYV010002554.1:0-12247 GCA_033995625.1 Ophyiulus pilosus | reverse complement strand
GAAAGAAGAACTACATATAACTCATTAACTAAACCTAAAAACTCCATATTAATTATAGGTTTATTAATTAAAAATTCAGCACTAAAAAAGCCATTCTGACGTACAAACAGTCGATTCATAAGGGAGTTCCCAGATATAAAAGATCATTATTATAAACTGTTCTTAATTAATAAACCATAAAAAATAAATTAAATCCGTTATTACATGTTTAGGTGATGCATACTCAATGGAATATGATATGCACAAACTCTTATTCCCATAAAATAATTAAGCGGAAAATGACGTGTTGCATTTTTTTTAACAAGCCTTTTCTAATTTATAAATAAAAACTTAATCGAAACATATTTCAGCAACAACATCAAGATGCAATGAATAATTAATGCCAAATACGTAGGAACTAAAACAGGAAATATGAATTCAAATAAAAAGAATAGCATACAATACATTAACAGTAACAATAATAGCAACACTAACCAATACAAATACATTTTATGTACAGCGTGTTTCCACAACAAAACAATTATAATGTTGAACAAAAAACTTATCTTGAAACTTGGTAATTTATAATATTAACAAAGGCAACATATAATGTATTGTGTATTGATAAAAACTTTTTTTAAAACACAGTTCAGTGAAAACATGCATGTGTGTATAAAATAGACCTGAAGCCTGTTTGTAAAACTTTTGCTGGAAACTAAATTTATATATAGAAAAAAACTGTAATTGAAAGTCGAACTACCAGCATTTGCATTCAAAAAAGCTACTTTTGAAATAGAACATAGGACGTACACTGCGGCGCTTCTGTTTAAGAGCGAAACAATCTATCTTATCTCTGATAAAATGCATTTCCGTTGCTTTTACTTTGCAAGCTACTTTCCCATTGATTATGGAGCGAGTCAATTCCCCCGCGTGATCATCGGCGATTACACAGGGCGAATGCAAAGTAGCGAAGAGTTGCTTTTCTTTTCACAAACATTTAAAGTCGCCCGAGGCAACTATGGTCGTGTATTCGTCAGAAACGTGTACAACACCAACAGAGAAAAATAAATGTAACGTTGAGATATGAAAAATGTGCTTTCATCGCCCCACATCTCGGCTGCTTTCCTCAATATGAAAATGTCCCATTCCAATCGCGAGTGAAAGAATATACAGTCTTTACACTTACCTTAACTTTAATGACGGAAAGGGAGGAGCCACATATTGAACTACCCAATGAACTAACTTAAGGTAATGGGTGCGCATACGTGGTTCTCCCCTTCCCGCCATTAAAGTTAAGGCAAGTATATAGACGGCGGCATGCTCAAACTTTCTAATTATGGACAACCTAGTAAGTACTTAAAACCGGGTGTCCAGTATATACGTTAATTGCACTGCTAGCAGTTTTCAATTATTCTCGATTCATGCTAACCTTTCCTAAATCACTAGAGATTAAATCTTCAGTCGCAATCAGGGAGGATAGAATAATGTCTGGGCCTGCTTAGTGGTAAAAAATAATACATTTTCGCTAAAATGCATCAAGAAATTTATATTCCTTCAAGACGGTCCAGCATCCAATCACTCGCGATTTAAGAATTATGGACAATTAAAACTGGACTGTACTGAATGCACGTACACTCGCGAGTCCTCCTATACTTTCCTAAATCACTAGCGATTAAATTCTACATCTCATTCACGGAAAATACAATATGTCTGTCTCGTGGTAAAAAACGATACATTTTTTTCGTTAAAATGCATCAAGAAATTCATCTTCCTTCAAGACTGTTCCAAACCAATCTCAATCACTCGCGATTGAATGAAAGTCCAATCTCAATCATGAATGATAAATTCTGTAGAATATTTGTTTACATAGAGGTAACAAATGATAACATTCTCTCCCACACACCCTAAAGTACCTCCAATCACAGAATGGTGTATCCTCTCGTAAATTACTCGCGATGGAACGCCCCATTCCAATTTACGTGAGGTGAGAGGGGATCCATGCGATAAAATGTCAATAAGAATAATCCCCTTCGTGTTGGAAATTACAGTAAAAAAATAAAAATACTTTTCTTCGTGAATGCCACTCATCCTCCCTCTTATCCTCTCCTAAATCACTCGTCTCGGTGCTATTTTCTCGACTTTGCATTTCTCCATTCATGAGCGGAGTGCTTCCTCGCATCCGTTATTCATATGCACGCTATCAACTGGTGCATGCATTTGCATGTTTGTGAATTATTGCTGAAGCAAACCTCACTGGACAAAGCACCATCCGTGAATAATTGATGGCATCCAAGATGGCGGCCGCGGGAAAAATGCACGCTGACTCCATTAAGTGTCGCTCACCCGAGATGCACTCAGCTTTTGAAATTCCATCTCACTACACCACACTACACTTCACTACCATATTCCTTTTGCCCCCATTTTGACATAGTACATCATCAACGGAAAAAATATATGCCCATGGGAGATAAATACAGGAAACGATGTTAAAGTGGGGTTGAAATCCGCCATATTAGTCCTTTAATTTCATCAGCTACAATTACCCATGTATTGGCTTCTTCTGGGACTAATCTTATCATCGATATTCGTGTTGATATCGATGTCGACAAGAACCTGATGCTCATGTGCAAGATGCATGCACATAACACGTGATATTTGCATCTTAAAAATGGTGGAAACAAGTTGGAACAATGGAATTACAACAACGACAAAACACCGACGTTATATTTACATTTGAAATGAAAAATTTCGCAAACAAATAGATTTTTGGCATCAATTGTAATCCAACGCGTTTTTGTCTCTTGCACAACCATGATATGTTTTGTTTTACTGTCAAGGAAAGAATATCAATGTCGTTGTTCTTCTATTTTTACATCAAGCGTTATCATAGAAGAAAAAAAAACTGCCAAGTTTAACAAAGGGTAAACAACAGTAGGGAAGGAAATTTATTTTTCAAAAGCAAAGGTCCCAGAGAGCCAAAATCAGAATAATTCGATTTCATTTCTAAAACTTGCCCATTTCATGTTTTGTCCAACTATAGTGTACATAAGGGGAAAAAAAAGCTTGTAAATAAATCAATAATGCTTCCATAAATCGCGTTCAACATTTGCCATTAGAATCTCAGGAAAGTTAACCAAACAATAGACACTACACACTCTTTAAAACGAAAAAAACATATACAGCGGGAGAGCAAAACAATGGAAACAATGGCTGCAATTTCTTTATCCATCCATCACTGATGACTAGTACGAGATCTACAGTGTTTAAACAACTGAAAACAAATTTTCAATGTTGCCAGCTGAAGTCAATTTTTGTTCAATGTAACCATGCAGCTGAAGCCAATTCCTTCAAAGTAGCCAATAGAAACATTTTATCCCAAATTCTATTTTATTTCCATTAATTTGTCCACCCCGTGTGTACAGAAAATACTTCATACTAACAATACGTTCTTGGAAATCCTATACAGGATTCTAAATTGAGATATTTTTTTTTAACTTAAAAGTTAATGGTTTCAATTAAATTAAATAAAACAAGTCACTTAAATAATTACACAATTGTCACTCAAAATACTAGTCAACAATTACATGCCACTGGTAATACCAGCTTAAAATGTTGCTGATAAACGCCCTATCCTTCGAGAATTTCACAACAGACGGTGCCACCACCTATGGATTTTTCTGTGGCATTTCGAGGAATACAGAACGGTCTCTGAAGGGCATAATTAAGAAATGCCCGAAAATAATTGCATTATAAATGCACCGTTTTATTGGCCTTAGACCATGGCAATAATATTAAAGTGACAACTAAACAATAACGCGTACGTTTAAAATAAGAATAATTACGTGAGCTCCCTAGGGAAATATTTCATAAATATAAAAATGGCAAGTTTGTAAGTCCATAGCATTCTAGCCGTGCATAGCTAACTCTTAATTTGCCAGAAAATCCATGAAATTCTGAGAGCAATAAAAAAGTTCCGGTGGGAAAACCCATATTATCCTAGTCTAATAATATAGCGCTGAAATTTAATTCAAATGTGCTCTCTTAATAATGGAAGAAATAAGAGGCTAAAGCTTCCAAGTTTTTAATCAAATTTCGAGGACCTATTATTACCAAAAGAGAAAACGGCATGACACGTTGTTATAAAATATTGATAAAATACGCTTCTCGTCAAGAAAATGAACAAATTGCCTTCCGACCATGTAATTCGTCACCATAGCAAAATGTATCTGACAACACTAGCTTTATTCCGATTCAGCACCCTCTAGTGGCGATTATAACAACTCTTGGCAATAACATTTGCAGGATGGATGCGTTCATTTACACCAGACGCGGCCATTTTTATTGCAGCATTGCTAAAAATGATCTCTCTAGAGTATACATATGGATGTGGCCATGCTGAAAATGTCATACGCCACCAGGGAGTGTTGAACCGAAAAACGGCTAATTGAAAACAGCCATTCTGAGAGACCAAACTATCACATCCCAGCAGAAAATCAACTAGTTTTTTTTCTTTTTTTAAAAAAAAATTAACTGCAGTATTTTTGCAGTAAAGTGCAGCAAATATTTTGCAATTATAAATGGTAGAAAAACTGCATTTTTTAAATAAAAGTGCAGTAAATGTACAGTAAGCAACTGTAGTTTTAAAACTGCAATTTTTTTTAGCAACACTGTAACATTCGGTAAGAACATTCATTATTAGAAAACAGTGTTTTGGAACATCGGAAAACTGACGATAGATTTGCACTCACCCTGATTTAAAACGATGTTGAATTGCTGGCGTAACTGCAAAACATCTTTTCGCCTCTCCTGGTTGATCATTTCAGAATGATGAAGCCTCTCTCGCAATTCGGCGATTTTGTGTTGCAGAATTTGTTCCTGACTGAGATCTGTAAGAAAAAATGAGTAAACTAATTAGACATGAACTGCAACCTACACGTAATGCAATACTGTATAATAGCACCTAGCAGCGTGTATTTGCACGGAGCGCCTTAGCTTCCCGCCATATTTAAAGAACAGTATATGCTATAATATTGCTATTGCAATTGGAAGTGCAAGTAAAATAAGTACTTCTGAAGATACAACTTTGACCCAGAAGAAACATACTGCACTTTATACAAATTACCTGCAGTATTTTTGCAGTAAAGTGCAGTCAATGTCAGAATTTAAACTGCAAATGTCTTGCAATTATTAACAAGCGCAAATGCACTGTGGGACTCAATTATAAATGGCATAAATTGCCATTTTTTAATACATACATAGTACTGGAATGTATTCTGAAATGGCAGAAAAGTGACCTAAAGTCTGGTACACTTTTATTTGCACACAAAACATGTGTGTTGTATTTAAATCTATGCTCCTTGATATTACTTCCCCAGAAATCTTGTATTTGTCAACATAGCGCCATCTATAGATGCACTAGCCATAATGCGCTATTCACACCGAACCTAAGATGTTCGGATTTCCGTCTGCTAACGGAAAATATCACGCTGCGCATGCGCAAAACCAAACCCATATGGTCTGCTAAAATATCTTTCTTTGACATGTCAATGATATTTAGCAGACGATCCAGCAGAACGAGCGCAAAAAACCCACTGAAATCTCGATAGTAAGTTTCATTAAATTAAATGAAAAAAAACCCCAAAAAAAATGATAATTAAAAGAATAACGCAAAAATACCATATGAAAGATAATGAATGGGTGGGGAAAGTTAATATTTCAAGCTTAAACACCGTTTAGCAAGAGTACTGTTGCCGTAATTAGTCAGTCTACTTTCGGTTTGGTGGGAATGAACGGAATGGTCATCAACCGATATTGCGCCATCTGCTGGCCTACTTTTCTAGCGTTTTAGGTTCTGTGGGAATAGGGCATAAATGGCAGCAAAAAACTAAAATACCATGGCTTACAGACTTACAGTGGCGCCACCTAAGCCAGACTATTGCGTGGACAAGAGTCTCACTCAATAAGAATGAAAAACCAACAAAAATAAATCAAGCATGCTTAGCTGGGCCTCCAATTTCACGTGGAAAAAGAAGACAAACATTGATCAAACACAAAACGGATCAATGGTAGAATTAAGCCCTCAGGAAATGCTCCTTCCTGTCACATGGCACAGGCGTTTTCAAAAGAAATTTCGGGTCGATTTTCTAAGAAAAATCCATCCTAACGGCCATTTGTCACGCTGCAAACGCTGATTACGGACCCAGGGCTGCATTTGTGTATGTGCTTGGTAACGTGCACAACAGTAATAAGCTTAAGTTACATGCAATGGACTCGATGTGCTGAAATCGATACAGGATGGCTCTAGTTTCTAGAATAAAAATGTGCTCAAATTTTCATGCAAAATCCAATATTTTCTTCTTTTTTTTTCTGTTTATTTAGCAAAAATTATAATACGAAATAAGTGCAATTGTAAATCAATGTTTTATTGGGGGAAATAAATATTCACTGCAACCGAATTGTTTTTTCAAAGTTATTACCATTGCGGATATAAACATAACTATAATTCCAATTGCAAGGTGGGCTGAGTCTCACAATGCATAATTGCTTTGTATAAATATAACGTTTTCTGAAAATATTACTGAAGTTATTAAACAAATTCTTACAATTCTAAAAATTGGAAGCAAGATAGGGGAAAATATAGTAGTTATGGAACTAATAAATTCTACAGAATCACCAATATTAACAAACTCAATAAAATGCTGTCATGGGCCGCATCTTGTGTTACATAGATGTCTTACTCAAGGAAGGGCGTCGAACTAGCCCTTGTCTGAAAAATAAGGTCAATGTATATGCAATTGTCATACATTATATTATTTATCTATAAATCCGCCTTTTTACATTGTACAGTAGAGCCTCATTAAGACACACTTCAAGGGTTGAGAAGTAAAAAAACCAAAAAACATCATTGTTTACAACAGAAAAAAATACAAAACATATTTACATTAGAAAGTTTTATTTCCACTACCATTCAAAGTACACAAATGGTGTTTAATTAAAATAATCCTTTTATCAAAGATTGTATTGCTACTTTCGTGACATTTTGTCAACAAAAAATACTGAATATCAATCTACAGTGTTCCAAGTAATCAAAGGCATTATACATGCCAAAAACCTGTGAACAGTGTTTAGCGCAGAGACTTCAGAAAAGAATGACACTTTTACTATGTTATCTTCACCAAAATCAGAAAATTCACTTTTCTGTTCTGTTTCTGTTGTGCTTCGACAATGCGTATCAAAAATGGCGCCAGGATCTTGAAATGTTACCCAAATAAAACTATAAAAAACTGACTTTGACTTTCTACAAAAGTTTCAGCACAGATATTGCATTTTCGGCGACATTAGACAGAACATTACGATTAGACCTAACAAGACAGTAAAACTCAGGAAACCGTCTGCTTTATCTTATACGCATTTTTTAAAAATTTATTATTAAAGTTTAACAGTCTGAATCGCCATCTTGCGGCAACAAAACGCAACTATCAAAAACGTACATTAACTTTATTTACTCTGTGAATTTCACAGGGTAATAATTTACGCTGATGCACTTAAAAGTCTTCATATAGCTCTGAAGTTTTTTTTTAATGCCATAAAAACGTATAACGGTACGGAAGCAGTCTGGTTTACAGTAAAAAATCTAAGTTTCTTTATGATGACAAGCAAAAGCATCATCATCACCAGGAGAAGTAAGACAGATACGAGCTAAGCCAGTGAGGCAAAAACCTACCAATAATCCACTATCTAAATGGCAACTGATAGGCGGCGCTAAATGCATTATGGTTTATAGGGAAAGTTGCTAGACTTTTTCACATGTTTATGACCTTACAAGGGCCGCTCACGATCACGTTTTTCATGTTTCACGATCACGGAAAATGTTTTTTTTTTCAGATGTAGCGTAAACATGAGCATCATTTGATGAAACTTAAACATTTTCCCTTCCCCCCAAAAAATCTGGTTTAGACCTTAATATAAGCACTGATGCAGACAGTACAGTATACAGCAGCAGTTGGAATGCATACCTCCAAAAACTGGGAACTGAATAGTAATCATACCATAGATTGACGCTACTGAACTATACAGCATAGCACTGAACATAAGAAAATCTTTAAAAAATAAATCTGGTACCTTATCCCAACTTGTCATCTAACTTAGGACACCCATCGTCCAAGCTTTTTGCTATAATATTTATAGACAGTCGTGACCAAATTTACGAATATTTTTTTTCTGTTTGAGGCATTTTTGAAACCTTCCACATCTTTAAGAAAACCACCACAAGCCATTAAAACCATGCTAAAATACATGTAAAAGAAAATGTAAAATGTGTGACATGTATTTTCGCCATCTTAACTTAAGAATTCCCCTTATGTATATTCCCTTTCTTCAACATAATTTTATAATGGTGTGGTAATAAATCACAAACTCGTTGGATTTTATTAAAGGTTTAATATGGTGGTTTGGTTTAGTATTAAAGCTTGTTTATCGACGCCCAAGAAAAGCTATGGGCATTAGAGCTTAATATGGCTATACTAAAGCCGGAGCGCCGTTAAGATGCCGGAAGATGGCGCATTATGAGCGCCTCTGCCAAGAATTACAAGCTCGTTAAGCATAGATTAATAACCGCCACAGATATCACCATTATGTGTGTGGAGCTCAGCCCATAGCAGTTTGGATTGGAGTATACAGTAGCTTGTTTTTATGGTTTGTGTGAAGAAATGAGATAGGAAAAAGCATGGTCGTGACCGATTTTTATAGGAACTATCCGACCCAGGAATGGAACCCGGGTGAAACCATGGCTATATAAGAGACGTTTAGAAGTAATTAACGCGGATTACGGTTGTCCTAACACTACTAATTATACAGACGATTATATTCCAAAACCTGATTACAAAAACATTTCTATAGGCGAAAAAGTGTGTATTATAATAAAAAGGAGAGAATTTAGCAAACCGAATAAGGTTTTTACAGAAAATATGAAAGAAGTCAGAGAAACATAAAAAAATTATTATTGAAAGAAATTTCAGATTATAGAATTCCGAATACAACTACGATCAGAAGAATCACTTAGATCACGATGGAAATGAACTTTACACACAGCATATGAACAAATACTCTTGCTAGATTCAAATTCTTTACTTAATAGCCTATACTGTATTTTCATTTCTTTCAATGAAAGGTCCTCGAATTGGGTCCATGTGTACGAAGTATACGCAGTTATATTATAAGTCCCTTTCCTATACACTTGGGACCATGTGCAGCACGAGGGCCTATCATAAATCCTCGTAGCTGCTATTACAGAGTGACAATCAGCCAATTCTAGGTTTCCAATATTTATACAAAAGTAGGTTTAATATAGTGATTTGGTTTAGTAAGCTTGTTTATCGACGCCCAATTAGGAAAAGCTATGGTAATAAGGGTCGTGTTGCGGGTTATATGGTCACTTCTGGTTTCATCTCTGGTCGCCCCAACACGACCTATAATTCAGAAAAGCAGATTACCAAAACGTGTTTGCAAGGTGCAGCTATAATTTCATCAACGATGTGAAAGCCATCTACATTATTAAAACACAGAACAACAAGCCTTTAGAAATACATTTTCTAAAAAACATAAATTTTTGAATTTAAGTAAAATGCATATAATGCTGCATTTGAAGATTTGTTATATCAATATTTTGGTAACTCAAGGAAGGCATCAAACGAACTAGTTTCAAAAGTTAATTCCATGCAGGCTTCAAAGAAATATAAAAGTAAGACGAACATATGTAAAAAAAAACTTTATTGTTAACATAGACGCAAACTCGTGAGTTCGAGACAATATTCGAACAATATACCGACAGTACTGAGGTTTAAAACCTCCAATTTAAATTAGACTTTAAACCCTGTGAATCAAATTTTAAAAAAAGTTTCTTTAACCGCGAGGGTACCTACTTGTGTCTAAAGGTTCGAGTAAATGTAAAGGTATACGGCACCTTTCTCTTTGGAAATTGCGCCTTGGCATTTCGATTTTGTCTCTCTTCTTTTTGAGAAAGGATTCAATTTCTTGCCTATTTAGATTATTCAAGAAAGATGTAAGCGTTTCATCATTGAATTTACAGACTTCGGCATACATTTTGAAAAGATTGTTGTAATCACAATACAGATGAATCTTTGATATTTGATAACTGATATCACTTAGAAAAAATCTACAAAAGCGATCGAAAAGGCCATCTTGGTTAATGAACGACTTTAGCGCTTCTATGAAGAACTCTCGATAGGGCCACTTCAAGAGTGCCTGAAGCAAATGCATGGAAATGACCCTTTTTAGCTCTGGTACATTCCCTATGTTTGCTGCTGAAAACAGCAAGCACCACGTGGAAGGCGGAATTCTGCAGACTCTAATGCCATTCCGTTTAACGTGTAGTATGACATTCTGCAACATTTCGGGAGTTGCCTTCGGAATGAGGTAACGCACGGCTTGGTCATTTTCGTCCAAGAAGGATGCGAGAAGGGCTTGGTTGCACATAGACTTTGTCAAACATTCGCCTATAGGTTGTTTAACTCGTCCCTGAAAAGTTTTCAACAAGTATCTAGCAATTTGATTATTTAGCCGTTGGTTCTTCGTTAATTCATCGTGGCATTTTTTGATGTCATCCTCATTCAACTGCCAGCCTAACTTTGCGATGTATTCATCATTGCAGAAGCAACAGGCTATTAAGAACCTGTATCCACAGTCCAATGTTTCGTCCTGAAGCATGGGCACCGTAGTTTTCAAAACGTCGATCGTTCCATACTGTGTCAAAACAGGTCGAGTTTTAAAGCCATATGATTGATACCAATATACCAGTTCTGGAAGAATTTTCAAGACTAGTTTTTTGGCTAATGCATCGTGATGAAGTGGCCATTTCAGCTGCAAGATTCTCTCGTTAGCTTCGTTTTCGATTTGGAATTCTTTATCTTCCGATAGATATTGTTTGGCTTCATACTTGTATCCGATTGCTTCCAGGATGTCATGGACCACTTTTATGAAGCTTATATTTACCAAAGAAACCTCCCTGGTTGCCTTCTCATAGTCTAAATCCATTTCTTGTAATGTCTGAAAGATTAATATATACATTGTTTATCTGTTGTGAGACAATTACATTGATTTCAAAGTTTTTCTCGTATATTTCTGACTACTTTCAAACTTAGGGCCTCAAAATGTGCCAACAGACACTAGCGTTATATAATAATATACATTATTTTAGAATTGAGTGACTACATTACACCAATGCACGTAAGTGTGCCACTCTGCATACTGCCTTACTATTCTGCAAGAGTTAAAACTCTAGAATACTAAGCTACCATAACCTTAACTTTATTACACACACGATTTGTTATTAAAGATGGGCAGTGTTGGGCAAACTTTAATAAAACGGTTAAGATCGTCAACCGTGTCACTGTACACTAGACATTCCTGAGACATTATTCCATATTTTGCTATAGATTCCATTTAATAAGTCAGGATTATACTTCAGATACACGAAGGGATATGCGAGTGCCCTATGCATGCTAAAGAAAGTTAAAGTTCTTCAGGATTTGACAAAGATTTTCCAAATTGTCCAATGAGTTAAGAAACGGATGAGTGAAATACTTTAGTTTCTTTCGTGCAACTTTAGTGTCTAAAACGCTTTAACAATAAAAAAAAAAATGAATTTCTTAACAACATACTACGTACCTTATCTATAGAATGTGAGTGCTATCGATAATTCCAGAACTGCAGTTGCTCTTCGAAGTCTACTGTTTAACTTAACCCTCGTTTATGGGACTGCGTGCATGCCCTATCTACGTAGCTGTATTCACAAAGTGAAACTCAGCCAATTGATTTTACGAAACCTCTATCGCGCTAATTGAGACACGTCACCCCAAAAACTTAAGGACCTTTGTACCAGATGCGCGTTATCCGAGTTAATCGCTGGTTAACTGGGTCACACCAGAATGCCCCAAAGTGGCAGTTCAGAACTGGAATTTATTCTTTGTCACAAAGTTGATAGGTTAGATATGGCGGTTTGGCCGAGCAAACACGAAACAAAAACAGGGTTTCGGAAACATGTTTACGGCTTTCTCGCCAATCTTCTGTCCAGAGGTTTCAGCAAGCTTTTTGCGTAAAAAGGGTATTTTCAGCAAGTTTTTTGCGTAAAAAGGGTATTTCCAGCAAACAAGTTGGTGCTCGCTCAAGAGATAGTCCTGATCAAAGGACTACACGATGACGTTGCACATTGCCCCACGTGGTTTTATAGCAAACCGTGGTCTGCAAAATA
>JAUJYV010002553.1:0-12250 GCA_033995625.1 Ophyiulus pilosus | reverse complement strand
TCGTATTTCAGATGTTACAAAAACAATCATTACTTCCTGCAACATTGAAGTATCAAACATCGTCAAACATCAGACATTGCCAAAAATCAATACTATTTGGATTTCTTGTTATTAAAAGTGCGTCATGACTAGACCCGTATTTAATAAATTATGTAGCACCTATGTGGTGATAAAAATTGTAGCTAAGCAAGGTAGCTTGTGAGGCTAAAGCAGGTTTAAGCCTAGAGCTCGAGGTCCGAAGAGTTATAGAACACGTGATAAACTTAAAAAAATTCTTACAAACAAGTACATGTATTTAAATGAATTTAATAAAAAAGTATTTCTACTTTGTAATCACAATAATGTTTTAAATGTGTTAAAACATTATGTGAAAATGTGCCCAAAACACCAAAAAGTCTAGTATAAGCAGTATAAACAATAAGGGCAATTATTTGAAACAAAAGTCTCTTATAATATCTTTCAATATTTTGCTTTCTCTCTTAAGAATTCTTGAGTTTCCACTATATTTTCCAGATGACTATTCACATTGAAAGTAAAAGTCATTTTAAATATAGTTTTTACCAACTTTTGAAGTTTTTACACAACATCAACAAATGCATTAAGCGAGTGGTTTTACCCTTTTAAAATTGCGTTCTTAATTAAAAGCCCCGTATAAGTGTACTTGAAAAAAATAGAAATATTTGCATAATATCCAATAATGCACAGGCCAATCTGGTTTTGCCTTGCTGTAGAATTTTATCGTAGGCTTTTAAGGTGGCCAATATGCAAAGTGGTGCATGTCATAAGCTGCCTGTCTCTTTCTTTTCAGATAAAGTTGAATCTCTGTGGCCCGGACGGGAAACAAAACATTGGCGATTGTTCAAGAGTAGGTCATTGCATACGCTGGGTTCTGTATATAAGGCAGGATTTTCCAGTGGAAAAGCATCAGATGCTAACTGAGCATCTTAGCAAGCAGGTTCGAAAACTAGCATCCAACAATCCGTACCAAACTTCATAAGCAAGACAGTTTCGTTTGTGCAAGAAATTCACGAAATATACCAATATGGCTTTCCGTGCAAAAGTGGTGAGTATATAGCATTTCAGCTTGTGGTAAAGTGAATTTTATTGTGACCATTTAAGGACTTTCTTAAACTTTACATGGGTAAGTCATTCAAAAAATGACACAGCACAAAAATGTAAGAGACTATGACGCTTCTTCAGCGATTAGTCCATCGAATAATTTAAAAACGTATAGCTACACATTCTTGAGTAAGCGAGCTCCTAATCTTATACTTGGAAAAAACTTTTTCTGGAGACTTTTATGAAATTTCAGCCCAAGACCAATCTTAAGTACTGTTTTCCTAAGCAGGTGTCTTAGCCTATCAATGTTTAATCCAATAATCCAGCGTTTTGGTGATCCTAGTTGAAATTTCTTTCTTTTATTTATATTTAAATTAAATTTAAATTGAATATTTTATCAAACGAATTCCAAAAGTATGGTTGTTGCAAAATGTTTCTGAGCATTTCTGAAAAGGCATTTTCACTGAATTTATTTTCAATATTTCGGTAAACATGTTTAATATAAGATTGTACTGTATAACAGATACAACATGTTTAAGAAATAAGTGCTTGTTTACATTCAATGCATGTAAGGTGGTTAGGACGTAGACCAAAACTGCAAACAGCCTCACAAATTTAAATTATTTTTTGTGTTACATCAGTCGTAGGTTCAGTAAACTTTTGCAGACAGATTTTTTGGTCATTAGCACTTTTTTTAAAGTAGTTGATTGGTCATATACGTGTATCTGACCATACGAGTTATTAGAAAGCTGTTTATGAGTAAAAACTTGATCACTTTGGACCATGGATATTTAGCCCTAAGTGCATTTTTGCAAGTTCACAAAAAGTTACTAACCTATTGGGTTACTTAGATTTCATTAGAAAAAATAACTTACCGTTATCTAGGCGAATGCATGTTTGGGGCAAGTTTTTCTGTAGAGTTGCATATTTGTAGATTGCAATTGTCGAATATCTATCCCAAGTTCTCTGCTTTTTCTCCTCCTGAGTCCTTCCAGACGATAATCAAAATAAGTATGGCGATTTCGGTCTAATACTGGTATGACGTGCGACTACCTTGAACTTTCATTACGTGATAAAATAAAATTCCAGGGCTTAATTTGCATATATACATGCACCAGAGAAAAAATGTTCTCGATAGAAGTCGTCATATTAAATGATAACTTACTTAAAATTTCGTTTGAGCACAGCATTCGTTGAAACACGATGAAATTGCAATTCGAATATAAGATGTGGTCACGGAATGGATTCTTCCTTATCTGAAACCAGATTTGCATAAATTTTATGTAAATGCGCATGTGCAACTAACAGCTAATGTTCATGATCTAGCCTAGCCGAATCACAAGGTCATGAAGCCAAATTGACATTATTTTCCACAAAAGTATTCACTTATCTTAAAATTCCAGGAGTTTCTTTAAAAATGTTGTTTATGTATCCTTGAACATATTTCCATCTCATTTTGCAGTCCCTCTGCGCACTCTTCCTTTGTGGAGTTGCTGTGATGTCCGTCAACGGCACCGGAGGCTACGGAGGTGGCGGAAGTAGCGGTGGCGGTGGCTACGGAGGTGGTGGAAGCAGCGGAGGCGGTGGCTACGGCGGCGGTGGCTCCGGTGGTGGAGGCTATGGCGGCGGTGGTTCCAGCGGTGGTGGTGGCGGCTACGGAGGTTCAAGCGGAGGCGGTGGAGGCTATGGTGGCTCCAGCGGCGGCGGTGGAGGCCATGGTGGTGGCTCCAGCGGCGGATATGGTGGCTCTAGCGGCGGTGGTGGATACGGTGGATCCAGCGGCGGCGGTGGAGGTTACGGAGGCTCCAGCGGCGGTGGTGGAGGCTACGGAGGTTCCAGCGGAGGCGGCGGCGGAAAGGCTGGCGGTGGCGGCTACGGCAAATAGACGTACCCTGCAACCCATTCCTTGCTACCTGCCCAACAATCAAGCAATTCAAAGCTTCCTATTTTCTGAACCAGTTTTGGCTTGCCAAAGCATCGTTCGATTCCCTCAGCGATTGGGCAATAATAGAATCTCAGAGCGCCTTATGCTCTCTTTAATTTAACTCTGTTGAACGTTCAATGGGCATACTTCCTATTTTTGTTGTGTACATGTTGATCAAATAACTGAGTGACTCTAAAATATTTAAATGAAGAATGAAATGACGCCCTTAATTGTTTGTGAAAATGTCCGAATTAATGTTTTTTTATATATAATGCTATTGTTGTTCCTTTGGGCTAGCATGAAACTATTTCACTTTTGTGGTGAATAAATGATTTTTTTTCATAAATATCGCTTCATTTTTATTTATATACTACACCTCGCTTGCCGAGCAATGTACTTCATCTGAGCATTGCTTAAAATGGATGCGAACGTGCACAGCTTTTTATGTTAGAATCAGTGTTCAATTACTCTACTGGAAAAAACTAAAAACATATGCATTTGTTTAAATTATATACAGGTAATTAAGATGTGCATTGTATGTTTATTGTATTTTGGCTTCGATACAAACTTGTGTAAAATTTGCATTCTCTCATTTAGCCTACAATGTATCGTTTGTCTGGATACTGATAGTGATGGACTCCATTATCGAAGCAAACCGTTTTTTTAATGTTATACAAATAAAAGCAACCTAAAGAACAATTTATTCCTTAAGAGTAGAGATTTTCAAAATTTCACGATTTTTAAATATTCCAAAACGAGGATTTATAAAGCAACGAGATTCGTCCTATAAGCTGCAATGGCACTGGAACTTCCATTATAGTTTTTTTAAACTTGTTATGCCATGACAATTTTTATTTAGTTTATTATGCCTTGAACTTGAAACATTTGAAAATCACTGCTATAGATGAAATCTAAGTGTTACAATTATGATCATTCATTAAAAAACATTTGTATTTATTTTATCTTTTACTTGAGCAAATACTTGAAAAATAATTACTAGCTGTGGCATAGCATCCTTTAGATGGCTGTCATATTTGTTAATGGAAAGTCAAACCTATAAATTTAGATGTGTTCAGGGACAGACACTAAAAGTTGTTGTTGGAAGCTGGATTGAATTGAACTTAATATAATGTAGGCAAAACAGTTTCAAGATTCATATATACCCCACCTTATTTCAAGAGTTTCCAATTTCAACGATTAAATCATGATATAATTTGTAGAAAACTGATAAGCTGAAATGTTAAGAACTTTATTAACAAATCATGTAAAAATGCCTTTACCTGACTTTACATCAAAAAGATCAGTAGGAACCGATGTTAAAACAGACTTGTCCTGTATAGTATAGCTATAAACAATAAATAGGCAAGTAAAAAATTCCTTAAATTGTTAAATCACGTGTAAAATTACTAAAAATAAACATGTTTTCTACATATTAAAAGCATATTAAGAGGATGAACCTAAATCAGAGGAGTCCAGCCCTATACCAATGGGACCTTGAGCATTGGCCCACTACCTCATGCCATAGAAGGATTGTTTTTATTGCTCATTTTTAAGTAGAACTAAATATTAAAAAAATTAAGAACTAGAAACAGAATGGAAGAAACTTCTTTTTTCAGAATTGGGTAATGATGTTAAAATCTAATGAACATCCCCCTGGTGCATTGAGATCTCTCTCAACATAATCTTTCCAAGTCCTAAAGTGCAGTTATACTTTGTTCAAGCTTTGATCACAACTGGGCTCTCAGGTATTGCTGTAGATTTGGTTCTACATACATGCATTTCTACTGGGAACTCGATTAAAAATAAGAATGAACCAACTTTAATGGTTCAACATCTGACAAATTTGCTTATTCTTGGAATGATTAATATTCGTCCCAATTCATCCATTCATCCCATATTCGACGAAAACAACTACAAAAGTCATATTTCAAAGTTTAACTGTTTCTTTTTAGAATGTTGGTTTACAAATATATTGACATTTAACAAGTGCAAATTCTCATTACATTTTTTTTTTAAACATGTAAAACTTCTGCTATTTTCTAACTTTCTCAAATCCCCAAATGACAAATTTTTGTATTGGTTTGGGCAAATAGCACAGGTGGGAGCCAAACGTTGGCCCGATGTTCAATTTTGTGATGAATTGTGCTCATCAACTAAACAGGTTGGACATCCCTGTCCAAGCGATGATTATAAAATAATTATAAAATCTAAAATTATTTAAATTTTTGAATTAGACCATTGTTCAAGTTCCACCATTTCAATTGGTGTTCATTACGCAGAATTCCACTGTTTACTCAAAAAAAGTTACATTAAATTCCAAATTTAAACAATGACAAGCATTTTATTTGATAATATTAAAACTGGTTAAATACATTCAGAGATTTTTGATATTACTTTAATAGAGACCATTTCAACTGCTCCTTAGCTGACTGGAACACCTGAAAGAAGCGTGCCAATTTAATACAAGGCTGAAATAACAATATAAATTGCTAATTCATTTTGAATGGGAAACAACTGGAAAATCGCAATATCCTGATTTCAATCACTTTTCATACGCAATCATATCCAAGATTCAATTTTGGCCCTCCTGTAAAATAGATACACAAATTCAGCTTACTTGTGCAACGGTTTGTTCACCGAGAGGAATGTCATCTTGTCGAAGAGCAACGCGAGTGACAACTGCACCAGAATCAGCTTCCAAGATGATCCTTCATGAAATCACAATTAAAACTTTGCAAGAATTAAGCTTAATAAATTAATAATCAACATTTAACCAACCCTCCATCGCATATCTCATCAACTGCTAGCATGACAATATCCAAATTATCCATCAACGTGCGCTTTTCGACGTTTTTCCTCAGAACTTGGCTGATGGAATCATACAAGCAGTTGAGAACGCTTGCCAAAATGAGCTAAAAGTTTTTAACCCCAAAAATGTCAGTCCATTATCGTCGATTAATCTAATATCAAAGATATGAAGCAGTAGCATACCTCATTTTCATGTGAGCTACCCATAACATAGAAGTACAAATCTACATTACTTCGATAAACGCAAGTAATGCCATCCAGCATGATAATTTCAGCTAAAACAAAAAATTCCATGAAATTTGGAATTAATACAGTTTAACAACTGCATACCAGTGTAGAAATACAAATGGTAAACACTTACAGTTAGCTCTGTGTGTTTTGTTGAAAAGGTTTTTCTCAAAAGCCTTCTGTTCTTTTACCATGGGAAACGTGTTGTCATAATACTGAAAGTGGAGATGGTTTAGTAAAGCATGCACCAAAGTCTTTCTTAATTATTGCCATTTATTAAGCAAATTACCCTTGCAATAATCCGGTTGCCATCGTTGTCAAGTATAGCAATAGCTTTCACTGTGTATAACGATGGCTCCTAAGGAAATCAGACATTAAGAACATTAATTAAATTGCTTTCTAAATTTGTCCTAATGTTCGTCTTCACCAAAGTCTTCTTATAAACAAGTATTTATTTTTGTATTAAGATATGTGGGGATCACTTAAATTCTGATTACATAATGTTGAATAATATTTCAAATTAATCATTTCTACCATGTAGTTGGATGAGACATTCTAAAATTATTTATATTAATTAATTTAAAAAAATATTGCTTTGAATTTCGAAAGGATATTTAAATGGTTCGTTCGTGTCTCGTAAAAGCTTCGTCTGCTTTAAAAAAATTTACAATTATTAACAACGAAAGCGGCTATTAATTTTCAAAATGTTAAATTAAATTTGACCAATTGACCATGTGTCACCGCTCTCTTTACAAAAAAAAAACACACAAACGTCGATCATAAACACGCGTACAGACGACAATGGAAATGGGGCGTTCCGGCATATCATATTCCCATTGAGCTGTCAATGAAAAAATGCACAGGACTTGCCAGGTTGCCTTAGTGCAAGGTGGCAGAAAAGTGCAGTAGGGCTTTCTGAGGGCCGGAAAGCCGCCGCCAGCACAAACAATCTAATTTTCCTTTTTGTAAACATAAGTATTCGTAAATCCGAAGTAAATCGCTACAAAATGTCGAACACGAATGTTTTGCCACGATACAGTCAACGTCGACCGCAAGTCAGAAATGGTAAGTTCATCCGAACCTATCCCCTTTAATTTCATTGTCACGAACAGATTTGAGTCCTACTTCTTACGCCAAGTTGCCACATTAAGGTAATTCTATAATATTTAATAACTTACCATCTGTAAGCTGTCCATTTTTAAGTTTATTAAAGAGAAAACGTAATTTCCAGACACTTGTTTTTATACACGCTGGCAAATATATTAAGCTAGCCGTGTGACCCCTGTGGCTAGGGATTTATCCGTTGAATTAGGGATATTTTACCTCTCGTGACATCGAAATTGCGTAAATAACCTGTTAAATAAATCCAATCATCGAATACAAATCAGCAAAATTCTAGCATAAACACATGAGTTAAGATTTTAAATCCAAATGCTTGCTTTTAATATTTCTCCTTCGCCGTAGAGAGCAATTCCCCAAACCCCACTGACGGCAACAAAAAGGACGCCTCCAAAATGGCGTTGCTCAAGAAAAAAGAAGGTGGAGGACCAAACGTTAAATTCTTCGAAGCACCAGAAACAATCGCTCAATTTGATACGATAAGAACCTGGTTACAGAAAAACTGCAAGAAGGTATGTTTACAAACCCATTATCAAATGTATACTATGTGAATAGGTGTAGGGAAAAACAGGCCGAACACTACCCCGGCGTCAACGGCGCTTTCCTTTGTGATTTGTTGGCCAATGAAATTCATAACAATTTTCCTTTACGACCACATAGGTATTATACTTGAAATACCCGTTTGTTAACAATAGCTTCCTACACATTTTGCCTCTGCCTACGTTATTTATTGTTGTAATTAATTTCTGGTGAAAATATGTAAAATCAATAGTAAGTGTTTTGTATACACGTGGTGCATTAGCAGCAACGGCGGTTACATTTTAAAATATTGTTAATACTGTTGCGGGTAAATACCGCGCAAGAATGCCCTATACTACAAAGGTCAACTGCCTACAATTTACTCCATGTTTGATTTCGTCCATTTCTAGTACACTCAAGCGGAGCCTCCGACTAAAAACAGCCTTGCCAGCTTGGTCATTCAACTAATACAGTTTCAGGAAGAAGCATTTGGAAAAAGTGTCATCAAGCCTCCTTTAACACGGCTTCCCGTACGTAAATGGTCTTTGTTCAGATGCTAGGTTTCTCGAATCCATTGTAGAGCCATATATTTATTGAATCTTTGCAGATTAAACATTTTTTGGATTTCCATCCAAACGGCCCTTTGTGTCACATTTTGGCCACTGTTTACAAGTTCAAAAGTGACCAAGGATGGAGGCGCTTCGACTTTCAGTCGCCGTCGCGTTTGAATCTCAATGTGGAAATGTTTATGAACATAGAGAAGACTTTGTCTCAAAATAATCTCTTCGCATTGCCCAAAATATATATTCTCCCCAAAGTCGACAAGCCCCTACAGGCAAAACTCGTTGATATTATTAAAAGGCATCAAGGAAGCATTTGTACTAACGCCGATGATGCTACGCACATAATACACCCTCCAATACCACCGTTAAATGCACCTCATGATTCAGGTAATGTTCGGGAACTCTAATAGTTATTTCTGTATGTTATCATCGGTTAACAATTTTCATGATGATGTTCTCTTTTTGTAGAGGAGTATGTGCGCCTAGTTCTAAAGCGGGACAAAAATGTGCTTTTGCATTGGTGGTACACCCCAGATAGGTTTGTGCATATCTAGTATTTCTTGTTGATTACGATGGAGATCCATTGATACATACAATTCAAATTTTAAATTTGTGTCGTGCTCATTGAGTGTAAATGTTATTTACAGCCATGATAGTTGGGTACAAAATATAGAAACCGATTTTGAGCCAGAGACTCCCCAACCTCAGCATAAACCTTGGGAGGCAAGTATTGTTTTTAAAAAAAATGTGTAGCCCATACTAAAGCCACCAGTAAGTACGTCTTGTTGATATCTTAAAAAACCTTTCTGGTTATAGGTAAACGCACGCTGGTTACTGGATTTGGATATGTTCAATGAATTTATGAACGAAGAAGATTACGAAGTCGAAATGGATTCTCAAGGCAAAAAACACGTTACCAAGATGAAGTTAACCGTTGACGAGTTTTTATCAGCTCCAGATTCGGATAGAGGCAGCAAGAAAGGGCCATACAAGAAGCGAAAGCGTTCGCCATCACCTAACTTTGATAAAAGGCGAAGGAAAGGGTTAGTGGTGTTTCTTTTGATTGCGTAGAAATTGCCGTTCCTTGAAACGGTAGCGCTAATGATTTTCATTTGGTTTTAGTGGTGGTCGTAGCCCTGCTATGGTGCAGAAGAGAAGACCTGTTAGAGATGAGGATTCGGATGATGCTACCAAAGATATGGATGATCCAACGCCAGAGCCAAATGTCCAAGAGGTTCTGATTCCAAAAACCAGTAAGTTTGTTTTATCTATTTTTCATAGATTCCTTGCTTCTGTGAAACGCAAATATTTAAAATATTGATTCCTCCTTGATTTTTAACCTAATTCAGCACCTGGTAACACCAAGAAGGACAACGACCTTCAACCAATCAAAGGTGGCACCATGGCAGACCTTGATGAAGATGGAGAAAAGGTCGAACGTGAAGATGAAAGTCGAAGCCGGTCTCGACCAAGTTCTCCGGTTAATCATGAAGCCGAGAAAGCTCGCGACGATGCGCAAGATGACAATGTCACTGAACAAACTCATCATATTATCATTCCAAGTTATTCTGCGTGGTTTGACTACAATGGGATTCATGCCATCGAGCGCCGTGCTCTGCCCGAATTTTTTAATGCTAAAAACAAGTCCAAGACGCCGGAAATGTACGACTATTTGCTCTATTCTCAGCTTGGTCAACTTGAAGTATATTTTTAATTGTTCCTACATTTCAAATGCATTTTAGATACCTGGCATACAGAAACTTCATGATTGACACTTATCGTTTAAATCCAACGGAATACCTTACTAGCACAGCTTGCCGTCGTAATTTAGCAGGCGATGTGTGTGCTATAATGAGGTGCATTTTCAAGTAATTTTGTTCGGCTATTAATTTTATTTTGAATTCATCTTTTGTTGTAACATTTTGAATGTTATTATTTTTTAGAGTTCATGCATTTTTAGAACAGTGGGGTTTGGTTAATTATCAAGTGGATGCCGACAGCAGGCCTACCCCAATGGGTCCTCCACCAACATCACATTTCCATGTGCTTGCAGACACTCCATCTGGTTTGCAACCTCTTAATCCGCCAAAGACGCCACAGGTAGCTATGGTAGAGTAGGGTTCCTTTAGTATATCCACGCAAAAAAAAAAACATCCGGGAGTCCTAATCCGTTTTTTTTCTTCAATATCAGCCATCAGCTGCGCAACTTATGATGAATTTGGACAAAAAGGAGAAGGAGGTGAAACCCGAGGAAGCAGTTGGAAACAACTTTGGTTTAAAACTGGACCAGTACAGCAAAAAGAATGCTGCTTTGAAGGTAAGATTATTAGCCGTCTGGTCTGAATGATAGCGGAAAAATGCTGCGCATAGTGCGTGGTGCACTGTGGGAAATGCACTAATTGTTGTAACTCAATCAGAGTAAGGCTGCAGCTACTGTGACAAGAGAATGGACCGAGCAGGAGACCCTCTTGCTTTTGGAAGCGCTCGAGATGTACAAGGACGATTGGAACAAAGTTTGCGAGCACGTAGGGAGTCGAACCCAAGATGAATGCATCTTGCATTTCCTTCGGCTTCCGATCGAGGATCCGTTTTTGGAAGATCCTTCCCTCGGAGGAGGGGCATTAGGTATGCCATTTTGCTCAGTTGCAAGACACGACTGATGTGACTTCCGTGTTCTTATTTTGTGTGTATTTGTTTACTTGTAGGTCCTTTGGCCTATCAGCCCATTCCATTCTCAAAGGCTGGAAATCCCATAATGTCGACAGTGGCATTTTTGGCATCTGTCGTCGACCCTCGAGTTGCTGCAGCAGCGGCCAAGTCTGCCATGGGTCAGAAAACATGTTCCTGTGTTTGTGTTTAGCTTATTTTTAAGGTTGTGGTATTACAACGGGCATACTTTTTATTGTGTTCAGAGGAGTTTGCTAAAATTAAAGATGAGGTTCCATCTGCTTTGTTGGATGCCCATATAAAGAACGTGAGCGAAGCTGCTGCCGAAGGGAAGTGCGACCCACAATTCGGACTTACTAAAACTGGTATTGCTGGCACAAACCCTGATGAGGAATCTGGTAAGTTGCGCTTCCACTTAAATTTAAAATTATTCTTGAATTGCATTTATTTATTTGTGTTTGAATTTCTCAGAAAATCCAGAATCTCAAACCGATACTGCCAAACAGTCGCCAGGACCAGAGGCCGTGCCAACAAGTGAAAAAGCTGCCGAGAGTCCACCAGAAAAGGATGAGACTAAGGTGATTTGGACATATTCATAATAGTTATCTCAACTGGCTCTACATTTCTTAAGTTATATTTCATAATTGCTCAGATTTGAAATGTCTAAATTCTGTCTTGTGTCATGTTCTTTCCATTGTTGACTGGTGTCTTAATGAATATCAACACTTCAGGTGGAACCAATGGAAACCGACGTCAAAAAGACTGTTAGCGAGGAGAAGGAAGAAAAGGAAAAATCTGCTGAAGCTACAAAAGAGCAGCCTGAAGATAAGAAGCCAGTTGCTGAAGACGAGGCAACAAATGACACGGAAAAGAAGGAAGAAGATGAAGAAAAGAAAGAAGACGAGGAAGAAGAGGAACCCAGGAAAGTAGAAACTGAGAAGGATCGTTTCGTTAAGGATGGTCAGCTGTCAGCAGCTGCTGCTGCTGCTCTTGGGGCTGCAGCTGTGAAGGCAAAGGTAGGAAACTTACTTACATTGTACTGGTGTCCATGCGATAGAAATATTTTACAATGGTGCAATCAATTATCGTAATCACTTGTAGCACTTGGCGGCCGTAGAAGAGAGAAAGATCAAATCGCTGGTCGCTCTGCTTGTGGAGACTCAAATGAAGAAACTTGAGATAAAGCTGCGACATTTTGAGGAGCTGGAAGCCATCATGGATAAAGAACGGGAAACGGTGAGCTGACTGCCGTATTTCTAGCTTGAGATTTTAAATTTATATACTGCTGAAACACCTGTAAAATTCAAGGGGAAAATTGTAATGAAAATAAGCAAAAAGAAATGTTGGATAGTTGAATTCAAGT
>JAUJYV010002552.1:0-12253 GCA_033995625.1 Ophyiulus pilosus | reverse complement strand
GCTTGAATTTTTACAAATAATTCACAGTGGTAATAAAATATTTTTGTATAATTTAAAATTTCACATTAAACTGTATATCGGACCGTATGATGGATATTTTTACAACATGTGTCATGTTTTACTGTATATGTTCAGTTTTTACATAGGGGTAACTTTCAATGCAGGTATTTTCTTTCTGACCCCTTTTAGATAAATTTATAGAATTTTGACCAGAAGTCGTATACAGTTTTTTAAAGGTTATTTTTGGAAATTACGGAATTTCTATTCATATCCATGTTTCAAAAATACACCAGCAAAATGGAGGTAAAGCAATGGCGCTACATGTACTTGTAAATGTAGCTAACCGAAGGTGCCCTCTTACGAGACAATGAAATTCGTGCATTCATTTACAAATGAGCTGCTCTAGGCTATAGGATTTTTGACGAAATTTTACTTAGAAAAAGGGGTTAGGGCCTAATAATCACATATCTTTTCAGATATTTTATTTTTCGTTTGAAGAAATGATTCTCAGTTGATTCGTTACGATTCAGGACTCCAATCTGGGGGAACAGGACTTAGTTAAGGATTTTTGGGGATTAAAAATCAAACGTAATGAGCTTTAACAATGGAAATTACTCGTCATAATTCGTCTTAATCCGCTAAAAACGTTAACTTAGTCCTGAGCAACTGACATTAAGCATCTTTGCTGTCATGACTGTTAGATGGCGCTAACATTTTAAAATTTGTGCGTTAACAGCTGCCATAGCTAAGAAACCTGTCACGTATCATCATCGTCTAATTTAAAATTTCAACTTTCGAAAGGCACTATATTGCCAAAAAACCAAAATATTGTGGGCCATAGTTTACCTAAAATGAAATAAATGAATACACATCAAAATTTTCTAATTGTTGGCCCTACTAAATAAAAACTGGATGCAAGTCCTTCAATCTAGTCTAGCAGGTCTATGATTATTTAGGCTAAATCTGAAAGGTGTTTTTTTTGTGTGTGCTGTTGTTTGGAGTTTTATTTTTACGTTTTTTATTTATTTAAAAAAGGGGGAAAACGAATGAATGAGATGCAATCAGAATGCCTATAAAATGCATGACCCGTTTTGAGTAAGAAAAAACGTTACTCTTCATTAATGCACATGGATAAAATTTCTGTATTTAAAAAACAACACTTTTGAGGGGAGTTTCATCCAACTCAACTGTCTGATATACATACATATGCGCGTAAGTAATCCTCGCGACACTTGATTTAGGAGTATAGGCAATCAGGGTGGGGGTTAAGGGTCAAATGGGAAAACGAGTGAGGCCACAGAGAGATAAAGAGATGAACGAGGGGGTAAAATTGAATAAAACAACGAGAAATATTAATTGATGGCACCACCAATGACTGAGCCTTGCATTGATTTTAAATGCACGCAGGGCTATATTTAAAAAATAAAAATAAAACACCTGAAAGTAAAAACAGAGTAAAAATGTAGGGGTTATTTCATTTAAAAATTGATCACACTAAAATGAGAATTTTTTTCCCATAAAATAAACAAAAAAAACAATAGGAAGTCAGTGCATGTTCGATAGTGTTGTGCGAGGAGATGAAAAAACGAAAGTTTTATTGAATTTTCGAGGCAGTTTTCACTATATTTCCACATTTGTCAACATTTGTCATCAACCCATTTGTGGTTCCTGTCGAAAAGTCAATTTTGGCTAAAAGAGAGGGGTAAAGCTTGTGACCAAACAAGGGCAGAGCATCTTTAAGCCTCCATTTTGAAAGTTGGCACGACTAATCGATAAACAGGAACGGTGTTAGGTTAAGGTGAAACGTAGTACGGTAGTAATGGATTATATCTAAAACTTTCGTTTTTTCGCACCGGGATTGTCAACCGCACCGACATGCTTATTTTTTTTTTATTCCGAAGAGGAGATCCAGGAAAGCGAGTTATCGAAATTTTGTGCGCTGAGCTGCGTTTTATTACACGATAAACTTTCTTAAAACTGTTAACAATGGCCGAGGCATCTTCACAGTGTCCGTTAGCCAAGGGCTTCTTCTTCGGGGGGTAAATAACGTTTCTCGAAGACAACGGACCACCAATCCGAGTCAGTTGGTCAAACTTAATCGGCAGGGTGGGAAATACAATGCATTTCGGATAATGGGGCCTCTTAAGAGGACTTTGTATTTCTAAAAATATTTGTTGCCAGGAGGTCCACAACTTTAAACATTTTTGCAATAAATAAATATACGTTTTAAAAAAAATACATATTTTATGAAATAAATGTATAGTTTTTAGTAATTAAAGTGTACATACAATATTCACTGTATGTATAACTGGCAATATACGATATTGGCATACACACGCATATTGGGACCATTTTCAATGTTACCAAATGTAGTCCCCATTATCCGGAATGCACCTTACACTTGTTTTTCTATAAATTTTAATATTAAAAATGAAAATGCCAATACTGGCAATTGGCAGCGGACAACCAAATCCGAATTGGTTGGTCAACTGCCTCGGTTGGATGGGAAGATTGCCTGAGCGTGGGGGGAGGGGATGAGGGGGTTTACGATGATATTCGATTTTTAAACTTTGATATTAAAAATAAAAACGCGTTTTCAACGTGGTTAGGAAAACGAGACGAGTGCGGCAAATTTGTCCATATAGAAAGAAAACACAAAATGTAGCCGCTTATAAGCGTTCAACGAGTTCTATCTTTGAAGAAGCGGAGTGGAAGGGTCCTTGTAAGCCCCCCTTCGGCCTGTGAGTTCAAAGGCCGCTGGTGGTTGGCAGTGCGTCTGCGGAAGTGACCGCGGCACTGGGTCCCGCACCGGCGGAAGAGGAGGAGGAAGAGGACGCCGCCGCTTGCGCCGCCATGCGGCTCTCCTTCTTCACTTTCTGCTTAAGATGCACTTTGGCGTGGCGCTTCTTTTCGTCGCTACGGGCGAACTTTCGGCCGCACACGTCGCACGAGAAGGGCTTTTCGCCCGTGTGGGTCCTGATGTGGGTGGTCAGGTGGTCGCTCCTGCTGAACGAGCGCATGCATATGCGGCACTGGAAGGGCTTCTGTCCGGTGTGGATCCGAATGTGACGTGTCAGCTCGTCGCTCCTGGAGAACCGGCGGTCGCAGCTCTCCACCGGACAGGCATAGGGCCTCTCGTGGACCGGGGTCTTGCTGGGACGGCTGGGGTACTTCCTCGCTTTGACTGGAAGCAGTTTCAGCGGTACCGGACTCTGCTGGTACACCTGGTTGAGGATCTCGTGGCCCTTGCTGGTCGACGGATTGTACTCGGCCAGGCTGGGGCCGGAGGAGAACAGGTACGTCGAGGACCCCGCCCCCTGGACACCGGAAGTGGAGGCCACGTCGCCCATCGGTTCCTGCTTGGGAACGATGCCACCGCCACCGTGCGGCGAGGGAACCGACGATGATGGACCGCTGACCACCTGCACCAGATGCTGCTGCTGCTGTTGTTGTTGCTGGGGCTGCATCTGTGCCTGTTGGAGGGGGTAGTCGGGTGGCAGTGCCCCTTGTGGGGAAAATGAGGTCCACTGGTACTTGGGCAGGGAGGGCAGGCTGCCCCCGCGCTGGAATAGAATATCGTCCATGCTTTGGCTGGTGCAACTGCTGTAGGTGGGGGGCTGCTTCATGGCATAGTTTTGGCAGGAGGGGTCGAAGGCGGAGGAAACCACGCCCAGGGTGAGCAGCTCCTGGGCCGAGACCGTGCCCACCCCTTGTCCAAAGGGCTGTTGCGACTGTGGCCTGGGAGTGCATTGTTGCTGCTCGCGTTCGTACACTGACACTGGGCTGGGGGCGTACTGGTGCTGTTGCTGGGGAGACAGAGGATCCTGGTGTCCCCCTTGCTGCTGCTGCTGTTGTTGCTGTTGCTGCTGATGCTGGGGCGAGGGGAGACTAGCGGGACTGGCCACAGAAGACGTGTGGTGGTGGTGGTGGTGATGTTGAGGAACGTGCTGCTGCTGCTGTTGGTGATGATGGTGGTGGTGTTGTTGTTGTTGGTGGGGCGACTGGGTGCCCGGGGAACCGGAACCCACCGAGTGCTGGGAGTCGGTCTGGGAGAGGATGTTGAGGAGGGGGGTGAAGACGGTCTTATTATCCTGGAACAACCAAGATGGGGTGTTGACCGAAGAGGGGGAGGGTGGGGTGAAGATGCCGGAGGTGACTGGGGTGGCGGTGGCGGTGAATGTGCCGCGGTAGCTGATGTTCTGGGTTGTGTTCGTCTGCTGTGGGGTGCTGCTCGGGTGCATACTCTCGTCCTCCGGCTGATCTACCGATAATTCGGCTGCAAGAAACCAAACAGAAAAGCGACCGTTAGTGGTGCTCGGGTTCATACTCTCGTCATCTGGCTCGGCTGCAAGAAACCAAACAGAAAAGCGACTGTTAGTCCTGTCATGCAGAGCTTACGAGGAATGGGGCAGTTTCATTTGGAGGTCGGTTGTGAGGTTTAGGCGACAAAAGACATGTGAGATCATACAGGGCCTACACACATGATGGGAATGCTTCATATATAATGTACATCAATCATGCAGGTGCGGGAAAGCAAGGGGAGGAATTGGGGAGGGTTCACGGTCGTGGCCGATTTTTGGAGGAAATATCCAATAATTTTAATGAAAATTCTGTAACAAGGTACTTAATTACAACGTTGTAAACGTACAATCGTACGTAATGAAACATTAATCTAAGCCTACATTAGTTGTCATTTAGAGTGCACTCTTGTGGTACAAGTGCAATAGGACAAATATGGCGTTGAGGATTAAGACCCAACCAATTCAGCAGGTTAATCGAGGTTTCAAATCGATAAGACTAAGGTGCACCTGCACTGTATATATTTTTTTTAATTCAAACGATTTCGATTTTAAGAATCCAGTCGCGACATCTAGCGAAAGGTCATTGCCTGCCTTAATCGGATATAATCGAGAGTTTTGATCTTGTAAAATGTTATTGGCTTTAGATAATGACGTTTGGCGTCGTCTTTTGACGACCTGCAGCGGAGATGAGAAATGCAAAAGGCAAGAACGGTCCAAATATTTGCACTTGCTTTTCTCCATTTTTTTAAATTATTTATTTGATAAAGAATGGTGCAACTGAATCTTACCCTTGGCGTAGGTGGCAAAGGGTTAAGGAGAGGTGCCGCCACTCCTCCACCAGGGGTCGTTCGCTGGACCTCAAAATGCCGTTTGGGTGGTATGTTCTGGAATTCTGGTTATAGTGTGTCGGGATAGTACCTCTTAAATTCGGCCACTAGGGTGCTCCATCCTCACTATACTAATTCCGCATCTCTCTACACCCCCTACTTATGTGACCTATGGTGGTGAGGGGTCGTCAAATAATCACCAACAACAAACAAACGTGTATAGTTTAAATTCCTTATATGGGCATATGTTCAATTTCTGATATGTCCATCCACGGTACTTCCAATGTATATTAATATTTTTCATACCCAGCAGTTCATGTCATTATAGGCGTGGTCACGTAGTGGATTAAATCGTAAGTTGAATTCCAAAAAGGCTAATTTGGCATTTAAAGTATTGGGTGATTTAACCTGATAGGATTTTTTGTCGCCCTCTGTTACACATGTTCGTCGAGTCATGGGTTGGACCTGGGTTCCAGACCTAATATTTGAATGACTGCCAATAACGCATCCGTCCGCCGCCAGAGGCCGCACGGGGGGGGGGATAATTGGCGCGGCGGAAGGGTCATTGTTCCACATAATTCGGTCGGAACAAACATTGTGTGGGAGTCACCGATTTTCGGGGCAAAACCGACGATGACGTTTCGTTCTGCATATGTGTGTACGCCGTCTTTTAAATGAAATTAATGTGTAAATAAGAAGCTGGCCTAGGCTGATATACGACCCTTCCGTAATTATTCTATAAATGCGAAAGGCTAAGATGATTAGTGGCAAACCCCCTCGCATTAAGGCAGGGGTGCGTTGGGGACCCACTCGCACCCATGGCGCTTGCCTGTTTCGACTTTTAATAGGTTTTAATTCGTGCGTGGTCCGGTGACGTCTCGGTGCAACGAAAACGCCCTTCTAGGCTCGTTCGAAGAGCAAAAAACTTTTCCACATTTTTCAAGGTACTTGAAAAGTCTTGAAGGCACCTTAGTCGTTTTCGTTCACGTGACTGTATGGCGCCAATCACCGACTTGCCATGCACAAACTTAAAGCAGATGGGCCCATGAGATGCAAGGGTTAAACTGATGTCTCGGGTCGAAATATTAACTCTGATGCACTTAGTGCTCACTTAGAGATGACGTTGTCTAACCCAACCCAATTCCAGATATTTCAGAAATGGAACCTCTTAATTCTTAAAATAAGTTTAAGGTTCAAAATGATATGATCAAAGAAAGCAACAATGATGATTACTAATTCCAACAAATTTCTGGACACCCTACTTTTCAACACAAAAATGAAGGACGTCTATGAGGGGGAGGGGAAGTCTGGGCCAAAATGGACACCGTGTGGACAGGGGGAGGGGGAGGAGTCAATTTTTGAAGGAATTTGGGGGAAAAGAACGTCCTTTTTGAAAAGCCCCTAAACCCAAAATAAGCTTATGTAAGATTTGAATTCATGCAATAATAATCACTGTGAAATAAATTTAGATTGATATGGCATTACCTATAATTAACATGTTTGAATATTTTCTTTGCTGCAGTTTGTAGACAGTTTTTTCCCTGCATACACGTGTAAAGACCATTGTTAAGAGAGCACTCCGAATTTGAGTTTGGCAACAAGCCTCGCCGTGGGTTCTGCATTGTCTTGAAATGTTTTCAATTATTGTTTCGAACGCGAGTTTGAACGGCTATACAAATATTGCTCCGATGACAATAGCTTTTCCCGTTCGCAGAACGACTCGACTTACACAATTTAATTTATGCATCATTTCCACACCACTACGTCATCCGTTCTACAGAATCTATATAGGCCTATACTGTATATACAACACGCAGCTAAATATGTGCAATACAGTTTCTAACCGAAATCCTAACAGATTTCGAGCACGTAGGCCAATTACGTCACTTTGAATCAGTAGAAAAAAAAGAATCACAGTTTAGGGAACCCAATGATAGATTAATGAAAACGACCCGTTAAATATGTTTGTTTTGCCATGTCTTAAAATGTGACTCAAAGACTGTGTGTGTATACAATGGTGTATGTACACTTTTACCATCCAATGTACTTGCACTTGAGATCGATCTAAAATGTAAGTAGGTCACTAATATGCAACAGTGGGGCTAATTATCACGTTGAACAGATTTTGACTTTCATCGTGGCACAACATATTCCGAGGAACATGTGGTTAATTATGACCCATTGATGGTACTCTGTAAAGCGAGTCTATAAAGGAAAAATGTAATGGAAAGGGTAATTTATAGCGTATAGATTCAATACAATCGTTCCCTTATGCGGTTCATTTGGATTTATTTATTATATAAAAAAATGTTCGCGTGATAACGTCATATAGCGCCAGTTTCCTTAATAATTCCTGAAGCCATTTCAGTTTGTGTTTTATGTCCCATTTGTGCTCAATATTATGTAAACAGATTTTCAAGGGTGGTTTAGTTGGTTTGTACTTCCGGTATATGTGACGGTCCCAGACCTACGTCCTAGTTATGTTTTTTTTTTCTTCTTTAAACCTTCGTGTTTAAATGTATCTGACTGTGACAACATGCTCGCATCATTTTATACACTTGAGCTATCGTGATCATAAGTTTAGTTAGAGAGTTTGAGCCCACCAACGCCTTAACTTTAACGTTAACGTTAGAGGTGGGAAACTGAACTGAACTATCCAATGAACTAGCTGAACGTCATGAGTGCGATTGCGTGGCTCTTCCCTTCCCGCCTTTAACGTTAAGGTTAACGTTAAGGCGTTGACTGGCTCAATTTCTCTTACAACTTAAGTGACCGACTCCCTAGCCTCGCAACAGGCCCGATAAGAAAAGTGACCAGATAGTCTCCTAGTCAACTGTATGAGTAACCAAATTTGATATTTTGCACGGAACAGACGTCTTCGAGGCTAAGATAACTCGAACCGAATAAGGGATGAGCCCGAAAAGGCCTCCGTAGTCTGTTTGTACAAATGGCAGACTGTATATAGACTGGAATCGAAATCCGTCCGTGGCACGCGTAGATACGCATTAAAAATCGATACATTTCCAGTGGAAGAAAATCCACAGGCTGCAATGTCAGAATTACAACGTTAGTCGAAATGACGCGCATGCGTGACGTCATGGCAAGATGGCGGCTGCGCAAAAGTGCCGCTGGTAACGTGACGTCATCCGGATTAAAGGCGACAGACTTTTTGGTGTAGAAGTCAAAATAGTTCGTTTATAACATATTCGTTTTAATATTTTGTTTCTAACTTGTCCCATGTTATCATCTCCCACCACATGCCACTTATGTGCCGACTGTATAGTGTATTTCACTTCCGTTAAATAATAAACGTGTAACTGCTCATTATATACGAGAATACTAAAGTGATCAAAAACCTCTTAATTATCCCGATTTGGGCAAACTGGGCAGCGTTTACGTGCGTACGACACGCGGGCAGGCCTATGTCCAGTTTAGCCTAAATAAGTGAGAAGAAGGGGGTGGGCCAGCCAAACATATGCCGCCTAAAACGGCCGTTTCGACGCCAATTTGTGGGCAAAAAACAACGCAATATGGACAGGGTATTAATTTCACGCGTAATAGAACGAAATTGTTGGCGCAGTCAACGAAATTAGCGGAAATGGCGGTGAAAATCGGGCTAAGACGAACCATATCGTCTTTAAGATGGGTTGGGGGGGTTCGTGGCCTATATACGGCGCTGCATTTTTACCAAGCTGAACAAGCGGTTGAGGGGGATATTTTTCGGTGGAAACCACCCTGGAGACGAACGGGACCTTAGGGGTTCCTTAGGGGTCCCTTAAGGAAGACCTGAAGATTCTGGACTCGAGTCCTGGTCAGTTCAAGAGTGACCAAATTTGGACGAAAAAACGACGGAAGTCGATGGGACCGTAACGACTCGTGGATCCGATCCGTCGCTGTATCTACTATCGATCCATATCTTAAAATCGCCGAATTTCGTTAGCAATAGGTCCGGTGGCCATGGTTTCAACTTGTGAAAAATGCATTGAAGAGCAGCAAGAGGCGCTCCTTCCCCGCGCCTCGGCAATGGGCGTGCTCCTCTCCACACAGCTGTTGTTTGCGCCCGCTTTAGTCTCGCTCAATGCTTGAAAAATGCTAGAAAACGGACGTCACTGTCACTAGGCAATGCCAGAGCCCTCTTTCTGCTTTTAATTCAAAATAGGAGAGTTATTATTAAGCGTAATTTGCGCCTGCCATTGAGCGTCTATACAGCGCTTACATTTATACGTGCTTTTATTTTCTCTCTCTTTCCCTCTCCCCCCATCTCCAGCTTTCTTTTTTTTCCCGAAAGGCCTAACTCCGATGAGAGTCAGGGGTGTAACACCACCGAAAATAGGAGTCCCTCGGTAGAAAATTCGACGATTTGCCAAAATATTACAAGTTTCGGGAGTGCCCTAAAAGGCGTTAAAACGCGCGAGGTAAACCATGGGAGTCAACGGTGTGATAGGGGTGGGTATCTTATACATGTGAGAATCGTGTCCCCATGTTCCTGTATAATAATGCCAGAACGTGTGTGTCTATATTAAAGACACGAGCGAACTTTGAACCCTGAATTAAAGCGGAGAAGTGGTGAAGGGAATACCGAAAGGCGAAGGGGAGTGGGTGAAATCGAAAATTTGTTTTTGAAAAGGTGAAAGGGGGAAGAGGGTATTGAAACCTGCGGGATGCTGCGGCGGAGGGGGATGAAAATGAATGGAGAGCAATTTGAGGATTAGGTCACAGGTGGGTGACCCTGGGAGGAGGGAAGGGGGCGGGGACGACGGGCAACACGTGCCGAGAGGTCAGGAGTGGGCGGGATGCCGCTCCACGTGGATCGTAGTCTCCCCCAACCCGACGGGAATTGCTGGGGGATAGATTTGGGAAAATCAAAATATTGTGCTGACAGAGTGGACTAGCCTCGTGGACGCGACCTGTCAAGACGGACCACGACAGTGTCCTGTTCCGGGGAGAGAGGGATGGGGTTAAGGTTAGGTTGACGGGCGAATGGACGAAGTCATTTGACATGATTCTAGAAGCAGGGACTCGGCATCAGCTATGATGGGCGAGGATGGGTCGAGGACCAAACCTCAACCGTCCTGATGCAGAGTTCCAGAGTTCTCGAGTCGTGTCCCATGCAAAAGAGGGTTTATAAAGCGGAAAAGTGTACTCACCAGTGATGGGTACGGGGTCGAAATCGACCTGTTCCGAACCGAAAAACGAGGGCAGATCGTTGTTAGCGGTGCAGACGGGCGTGTTGAGGGTGTCGTCCGTGGTGTCGCCGGCGCTGTCGGGGTAGTCGGCCCCGCTCGGGCTCGGGCTGGGCGCCGACGACCGGCTCGACGTCGTCGGCGGTGGCGGCGGCTTGTACGTGTCGAAACTGAGGTGAAAACTGCGGTGGTGATCACTCAGCGCTACGTGAGAGAGGGTGTCTAAACCGTCCATAATCATGCTAGATGCTTGAATGTGGGACACCGAAGCACCTGGGGTTGTTGTTGTTGTTGTTGTGTGTATGGTGGTTGAGGGGGGGAAAAACGAGAAAAAGAACACGAGGTTAGAGTTCACGGCGAGAAATCGGAGGCGCTGCGGCTGCCGGGGTCAGTCGGAACAGCGGCGAAGTCGTCGCGTGGGAACATAGAGGAGAGGGAAAAAATACAACGCGCACGACGGAAAAGCGGAGTTTTTTTGACGGATCGACGAAGGGTTTTACACGGACGAACGCTCCACGCTACTACGCACTGGTGTGAATGGGAACGGCGACTGAAAATTGATTTTATGAATGGAGGGATCTTACGTCGAACTACCATATATGGTCATCGGAGGAAGGGCAGCGACCAATCGGAGGCGCTCGGCAACCGTGACGTAGCGACGACGCGACGAGGGAACCGAAAGGGGGAAGGCGAGGAGTAGGAGCGCCGGCGAACGCGGCCGTACGAGACGCGGGAACCGGGGGGGAAACGATCCCCCTTCGGCCCCGGGCCCGAACACGCCCGATCCGACCCGATCCCCAGCCTCCCTCTCCTCGTCGAGCGACGTCGGCAGCGCTCGCCCAACTCCGATACCATATATGGTCAACGAACGAAGCCGAAGATGGCCGAACCATGCCGACGTCAGACGTGACGTTGAGTTCGTGGCATTCCGAGTAAGGCTCGGGTGAGGGCTCGGGGCCACGCCTCGGTCGCCCGTATCCGACCAATGGTGAGACGGCCGGCTATTTTCGGCGGTGATCGGGTGGCAACGCTAAGGTTCGGCACCGCTCGGCAACCAAGGTCGGACGCTTTCGTGAGAAATTCGGAACTCCGACAATGGTGAACTTGATTCGGAGGGAGAGTGTTACGTAGCGGGAGCTGATCCAAAAGCGTTTTTGGGTTAAGGGGTGGAGGGTAGGAACCAAAACTTTCGTGGGATGTTTTTTTCATGGAGGAGTGGGGTGCGAGGCTAACCACTAAAGCTGTTGCTATTTATAGCGCTTACCTTCGCGTATGTCACGGCACCCATAGCAGGGTGAAGGGGGGAGGGAAGGGGGCTCTGGGCCTTGGAAGAAAAAAGCAGAGGCTGGGGTGGGGGGCGGACGGCCACCGCGCGGTCTGGGACGACTGACTTCCGAATGCCACTTGTTTTCCCTTAGGGGGACGTTACGTACATCAATGATGGGGGCATCAATTTGGACATCACCGAATCTAATTGGTACATTTACATTCATCAGTCCAGACATGACAGTGTCAAAAATGGGAGGAGGAGGGGAGGGGGAACGTCTGGACGGTGTCACAAATATTGGTTAACGTATACGACATCACAGAAACTGTATACATTTCAAGGAACTTTTTCATCAGTTCGTACACCGAAAGGCGACGAAACGGACACGTAACTGACGTGTGAAAATGAACCTTAAAGAGTAAATCTTCCTGGAAATGTACTCTCTCTCGGTGGTGTGAGTCACTCGTAAAATACTAAAGTACATATGCTGTACAGCAGTTCTCAAACTTGTTTGGTCTTTTAGGGGTCGGGACCCTTTTACACTTAATCCCAACCCTCCCTTTCCTAAAGGCTAACGCCACTAGCCCAAGTGTAAGAAGGGGACCTTGAAAGAATATCGGCGACCCCCCAAAGGGCTCAACACGGATGGATTTTTAAGTTTCCACGTATCCATTC
>JAUJYV010002551.1:0-12254 GCA_033995625.1 Ophyiulus pilosus | reverse complement strand
TATAACTTTAAATTTTCATTCCAATCGAATCATTTTTCACGAAGTTCTGATTTATTTTCTTAGGGAATGTTTTTTTTGGGACATAGTGTAGTCTGTACATATTTGTGTAAATTACTTTAATAAAAGTATATCAATATTGTAAATTTTATTATTATAAAAAACGTTATTCTTGACTCATTTCGACAATCGCTTTGAAGGCGGTACGGATCAAAAAGAAAAAAATGAAGCTGCTCACAGCTCAGCCGTCAGCTTAATTTAATGAAATTTAAGACTAGCGTGCTGGAATACAATCATGCACGTGTTTCCACTCAAAGAAAATAATCGAAAATAATCCAGACAGCAGTGCTAAACAGTCTTGGTAGGAGCGCCATAAACTGGACTAGTGCCAGGTTCTCATGCTCCTGAAAAAATGAGGACGGACAAATGACGTCCATTCGTTAAAAACGTTCAATGGCTGCAGGTGGCAACACCGTCTACAAAGAAAGCCGCTGCGCATGTGCAAAGTGTATGTGCCACCCTACAGGCTATATAAGGAATCTTATTTGAACGTCGTGCACACGTGACTTAATAATGTATAGTGCAAACTGTTTCTTTTTATATATTGTTGGGTAGGCAAATATTTACAACACATTCGTTTTTTTTAAATAATTAAAGTATGAATTTAAATACCATTCCCATTATTTATTCACCCTATATACCTTAGGATTTATTTGTATGCATGGGCAAATTGCACCCAGAGCTGACCTCAGGGTTGCTGGTTTATATTAATTCATTTTTTACAAAGGAATACTGCCAAGGAAAAGGAGCTCCTTGACCTGACTACTACTACTACTACTACTTCTACTACTCCTGCAAGTATTTAGCCTAACTGGCTATCAGTATTCTCCAACCAAAACGGCCCTTTTAAGGGCCACCACCAATTGAAAAAGAGCCAAATACCAAAGCTGTTTTAACACCAGTGTTGTCTACACTAATCTACTCAACAAGGTTATGGGCCCAGCACGCTTCCACTGCACGTGCTGAGTAGACAGTGTTAACAGTTGCTCTTATGGTGGTTGGTGAGAATTTTTGGAATTTTATGGAAAGGGAATTGATCGAGGACGGTAAAACCCAAATGGAAGCCTGGAAAGAACTTCAAGCAAATTATGCTCCGACCACACGTGCCCACATAGCGGCTCTATGGCTGAGATTGTACACGGCTAAGATGGCTTCGGACGAGCCTATGGAATTGTACAATAGCCGTGTAGAAAAGTTTGCCCGAAATTTTTGGGCTCTCAACAAGAAGCCTGCTGATGAAGAACTCGCCTACACTATCCTGGCTGGTTTAACTGACCCTTGGGACTCCATGGCCCGCCAGTTATACCAACTAGATGACTTGGGATTTACCACCCTTGCTGTTAAGAGGACTCTCATCGCAGAGGCTGGTCGTCGGCGACAAAAAGCTTCGATGGCACAGGCCTCCACAAGTCCTGATGTGCTGGTAGTGTGTCAGCTTTGTAACGAACAGGGGCACACTGCCAGAGGATGTCATATCCATGAGGGAAAACCGGACTACATGACTGGAACTTCGACTGGAAAAGCCTCAGCACCAAATGTTAAGTGTTTCAACTGCCACCGCACAGGACACTACGCATCAAATTGCAGGTCCTCTCAGAAGCAACCTGGCCAGAAACCTGTCACTAAACAGAAGCCCCGACAACCAACACAAGGGAAATGGAGGCAGTCGACACCTTCGACTCAACCAACCTCCTCTTTGTTTGTTGGAAACGAGGCAATTCCCAGGACATCGATGAATGGATTTGGGATTCTGGAGCAGCTCTGCACCTCTGTACGTACAGGCGTTGGTTCACCTCGCTCCAGTAGTCAATTGCCCCTCGGACCATGAGAGGACATGAGGGAGACTTTGCCATAAAGGGCATTGGCACTGTAGTCTTACAGTCGAACATCAATGGTTCTTCAGTATGAATCGAACTAAAAGATGTTGGATATGCTCCTTCCTGACGAAGGAACCTTATATCTGGATTCCGAGCGAATGCGGCGGGACTTACCTGGACAGGGGGAAACGACCAAATCATTGTGCGGGACAAACGTGTTGCCGGCAACATTTTTCATTTTGTAGGAGATCATGGACTTTTCAAGCTTCGCATCAAGCCAAGTCCTGTACATGAGCTGCCTTCTACTGCCATTACTACACCAGAGATCTGGCAAATGGAGATGAAGGAAGTCGATGATCTCATCCTATGGCACCACAGATATGGCCATTTCAATTCGAGGACCATCCAGATAATGTCACACAAGGATACAGTTGTTGGCATGCCACCGTTAAAGCAGAAAGACTTCTTCTGTGACACTTGCCATGAGTGCAAGGCGGTGAAGAAATCCTCATACGCCATTGAAAGGCGTAACAGTTCAAAATGCCTAGAACTACTACATAGTGACGTCTGGGGCCCCATCTCCACACCTTCCAAAGGTGGGGCTACATACTTCCTCTCCATCGTGGATGACTATTCCCGTTGGGTAACGGTTTACCTTATGGCCTCGAAGGACGAGGTTTTCAACCATATAGGGAGTTACATCAAGTGTATGGAGAGGTAGTTGGACACCAAAGTTTGCCGCATCCGGACCGACAGAGGCACCGAATACTGCAATAAGCAGATGAACAATTACTTCGCTGACCTCGGGATCATCCACGAAAGGACCTGTGCCTACTCCCCTCAGCAGAACGGTGTAGCAGAACGTCTAAACCGTACTCTGATGGGGGTTGTGAGGAACCTTTTAAAGGATGCAAGTTTGGAGAAGTCATTCTGGGCAGAGTTTCTTTAAGCAGCGGTTCACATCTACAACCGCTATCCTAGAAAGATTCTCGGAAATGTGACACCGTACGAACTGCGCTTTGGAAAGAAGTCATCGGTTCGTCATCTTCGGAATATCGGATGTAAGGCATGCGTTCTTGTGCCGCAACCAACTCGAGGATCAAAACTGGCCGACACAGCAACAACTGGGATTTTCATTGGATATCCTCTCCAGTCACGAGGATGGAGGATATGGTGCCCATCGCTGAATAAGTTCTTAGAGTTGACTGACGTGACATTCGATGAACATAACTTGAAGGCTGCGACTCCGAAGATAGCTTCTGAACGTCGCTCAGCCCGTCTCAGTGAGAAACGAGGTAGGAGCATTAATGAAGCTCCATCCAGTCAGCGACAAATAGTAGAGTCAGCCGAATTATTTACGGACATGAGCTCTTCGTCTGAGGATAATACATCTCAGGAAAGATGTAGATCTCCAACCTTTTCACTGGTGGATGTTAAGGACGACACCTGTACCAATTAGGATAAAGGAGATCCAGAGAGCAGTGACGAACCAGTAGCTGGGCCATCCGGTTACACACTACCAGGATCACCTGCTACACATCTCTTGACCAAGGCAACACCATCTTTTCACACCCCCATGGGAACAGAGGAAAAGAAATGGTTCCGAGAGATTACTCCACGTCCAAGAGGTGATGGTCGTCGTGTGGTCATGGTATATGGAAAGGAACGCCTAACCACGAAAACCCACTGCGAAGCATTCCTCAAGAGAAACCACCTGCCATATGACAATGATCAGCTTGATTACTTCGTCAGCAATCCATATCAGGGACCATGGATAATGGTTAAATCTGCTGCCGAACCCGTCTCACAAGTGACGAAGATGGAGTTGGCAGAGCTGGGATCGGACTTGGAGGACATAGAATTCTGTCACGTTGATATCACGGACCCGGTCACATATGACCAAGTACATTGACATGAAGCTACAATTCATTAGGGAACATTATGTTGACAAGGAATTTACCATGACCTACGTCAACACAAAGGAAAATCTAGCAGACATCTTCACTAAGAGGATGTCAAGGGGCAGGATCTGTCTACTGTCTCCATACATGCTGCCTGATACCAGGAAAGAACCCAATGGCCCCAAAAGGGGGAACTGTTGACATTTTTGGCGCCAAAAGGAAAGGTTTCAGGGGTAAGCATTCCTCATGATCAAAAAGGAATTCGCATACCTGCTGATTACGTATTAAATTAGCATATCAGCAAATTAGAAATAATCAGCATTCCTGCTGATTGAAAAACGATCAGCTGACCTCAGGGTTGCCGGTCTTTATTAATTCATTTTTTACAAAGGAATACTGCCAAGGAAAAAAATCTCCTTCACCTGACTACTACTACTACTACTACTTCTACTACTCCTGCAAGTATTTAGCCTAACTGGCTATCAGTATTCTCCAACCAAAACAGCCCTTTTAAGGGCCACCACCAATTGATAAAGAGCCAAATACCAAAGCTGTTTTAACACCTGTGTTGTATACACTAATCTACTCGACACTTACCTTACCTTTAATAATAGTTAACTCTACCATCACGCACCTGTATTCTATTTAGAACACGTGCTGAAATTCTATTTGTTGTTCGCTGTAAAAAGAGCTCACAACTCTCATTCTTTGTGTATCTTATCTAAGAGTGGTCATGAGAGCAATCTGGCCTTGTTATTGCAATAAACTTATTAGATCTCTAATAAACATATTGTGACCTCTTATTTCTCTCCCTCCCCCTCTCAACCCCCTGGACTGGCTTTCCTAGCCTGATTTGAGGTCACCACAGTTAACTTTTCTTAGGGTCTTCTGCCCTTATTCCCTACCCTTGCTACACGAGGGCCTCTCTAATTGGTCTACTCCATGGCTACACCCAGGCCCTGCCCTATAAATAGGTCCCTCATTTTTAGGACCCTCTCAGCCTAACGAAACCACACCAGCAAGCTGAGCTCTTCCAGTGGTCCCTTTTCCCACAACACCTTGTGGCTATCTACATTGTGTTCCTTAAACTTATATATACTTACGTTTAAGCATTTGTAGTTTCTTACCAGTAAATAAACATTTACCTAAAAACTACATCTTTGTGTTATCGGAGATCCATATCGAGCATTGTTGGAGTACATATGTGCACTATGAAGCATGGAATCAAGTATTAAATAAGACAGTCTAAATGCAAGCCTAGTACATAACCTGAGTTATTGATTTACCAGCTATCACTACAGTTACATTGTAGTAAATGTAATAATAAAGAAAAATATATGAAATGCATGTGGTTTAATATAAAAAATATATTCATTATAATTTTCTCGGCTTCTGACCAAAAACGTTGACCAGTGTCCTCATATGATGCTTCCATGCAATTAGCAGACATTTTATTTTTGCAAAATTACAAAATTTTGTATTTTTATTGTGTATTGTAAATACATAGATAAACAATATTTTTATGTTGAATTATAACAAGGTAATAAATGAAGGTTATCAAATACACATTTTTAGTAATTAACACAGCAATAAGCTATTTTTTGTGGTAACTTTGAAAACATTTGGGACAAAGTGCCACTTCACAGTTGCAGCATCTATATCTGGTTTTGCTCTTGCAAGCCATGTCTGCTCATCTTTGGGCATATTTTCCATCAGTTTTTTCAAGAAAGTGGCGAAGACCATCAAACCTGAGTGCAAAGTGTGCAGGAAACTGCGCTTCTTTTCAACTGGTTGGTCTACCGATTGCCGTTCTCTGCGTGATACCTAAAATAATAAAATATCATGATATACATTTAAAATATATGTCTTTGTGATACATTTTCATCAGAGTATAGAAGGTTGACAGCAACGGAACTACGAGATTCTAGCAAATCCATTTTTTCAGAAGTGGCTTTCTTGAACAAAATCCAACTGTTTGCAAAAGAGATGTTGACAAAATGAAAGAATATCCTTTGATACCACTTTTTCTGCTTCAATGTATGGCGGTAAACAGAAACAAGGAAATCCATATGGTTGACTCCTCCCATGTACTGGTTATATTCCTTGATGGCATAAGGTCGAGTGATCTCTATCATCATCTTAGCCTTTGTCCCAGCATTTGGCTCTATCTTGGGGTTCTAAACCAGCATAAGTTGAGGCAATGTGTACTTGCTTGTTGTCCAACCAGCGCACAATAGTAATATTGTCATCAGAAGTTGTGACTGCCATAGCTCCTTGTCCAATTTTCTTCAATTTTTTTTCACTTTAGATTTTTTATATGAACCATTCATTTGATTCATCCTACAAGTACCCACAGCACAGATCCCTTCACTTTTTAACTTTTTTAAAAGTCCTATACTGGTAAAGAGGTTGTCAAACAAGAGCTTATGGTTGTTGTGTTTTATTTTCTCTGTCAAACGACAAACAACATCTCCAGCTACACCAAATTCTGTGGGAATAAAACAACCTCCAGATGCACCTTGGTAAAATTCAAATTCATTAACATACCATGAAGTCCCTGACCTAACCCAAACTTTAAACCCCCAAGGATTAGGCTATGCTTTTATGTACTGTTTCACACCTGATCTGCTTTTGATTGGTATGAACATTTCATCAACAGCCATGTATTCCTCTGGATCACAAGCGGAGAGAAATGCCTTTTGAATACTTTCCAAAAATGATCATATTTTCCTCAGTCTATCTGTTTTATCTTCTTCTAGAAGTTTATCTCTTTCAACAAAATGTAGATATTGTCGAATTTCTTCAAACCTATTTACACACATGGCATCAGCAACTAAGGATAGGCGAAGTGTATTTTGAGTGCTCCAATACATCCTCAATCTAAGGTAGCGATCATATGTTATAGCAACATTTATTCATATAAACACTCTGAATTCTTTTAGGGTTAATTTTAGCTCTTTTCCATTTTTGATTGCATAGAGATTAGTTTGTTTCACAATTTCAGTCATTAATTTATCTGACATAAAATAGCTAAAAAACTCTTATGGCTCATTGCTTTGATTTATGTTAATGTTCATTCCTCATCCTTGAAATACAGGACTATTACCAGTACGGCTGTTGTCTCTACCAGGATACCAAACAGGGGATTTATCTACTGTTTTTTTAGAACTAGCTGTATTTTTTGTACGGACTCCAGGGTTGTTTTGTATGATTGATACAGTTCCTGAGTTTCTACATCAGAATCCCTACTTTCACTCTCTAAATTTGGAATGAAATCTTCATTTTCATCATCTGTGACAGATTCAAGTTCAGAATCACTAGGAATTTCTGCAATGTTTATTTTAACATTTTTTCTTTTGCCATAAAAAGAAGTGACAGATATGGTTGATGATGTAGCTTCACCAGAATTGTCCATTTCTATATTTTTAGAACAAAAAAATTTTTATATATTAATATAATGATTTAATTTAATTATTAAAATACTTTAGAAACATACAAGAACTCACAGTAAGTGTAAAAAAGCACAAGACATGCAAAGACTAAGCCTAAATTTATTTGTTCCTCACATGCATAGTAGCCTCATATAAGGACAATCACATTTTACATAATACATATACATATACATATAATTAATATTTCTCAAAACTCCGAATTGTACTTGATTTATAACAGTTTAAAGTATTAGTAAACATTTTCTTACCTGATATTATTCCTCCTAAACATAAATATAAAAATCCAAAGTTATAGCTTCACTGCTTTTCAACACAAAGAAAATAAATGCTGCCACTGTCCAATAGGAACATGAATATCAGCTTTCATGTTCAGTGCTGACCACTATAGCAAATAGACCTGTCTTTCTATTAGGACAGTATGTAGTTATGTGATTTTAAAAAATGATACACTTTATATAAGACTAATTAATGTTTGTGTCCTCATATGAGGTCATGATGCATGAAAGGGTTAATTAATGGTGTATTTTGATCAAAGTTAATGCAAAGAATTTTTTTAACATTGTTTTAAAAAATAATACATGAAAGGGTTATTTTACAAATATGCCTAATTAGTATTTACATTGTCAATCACTAAATGACAGCACTGGCTCTTAAAAGACAACGTGTTTTCAGTTAAGAAACATAAGAGGATTAATGTTCTGAGATAAACGAATGATTATTATAGTTAAAAGCAAACAGAATATTTAAAAATGAGGTTTCAATTTTTTACTGGACAAACCTAGTCAACAAATGAACTATCTTAATATTTTGTTGTAAAACCTTTATTTTAATCATTATTTTGCAAGCTAGACGGGGTGTTGACTAAACTAAGTTCTTAAGAATGTGCTGTGAGAACTTATTCATGGCTTTTACAATTTAGTCAAAAAGATGGATCTTGCTGCTTAAATTACTGTGTTGAATTGTTAGGTCCACAAAAGTAGTATAGGAGAAGTCATTTCTGGCTCACTTCACAAAAAGCACACTTTTTTGATGTTAAAGAAAAATAGACAAACATTCAACAAAATCCTCATTTCTTTTTTTAATTAGATTATACAAGTTGATGAATGTAGTTTACAAGATGAGTCTAAAAAATAGAAAAGAATTTTTTAATAAATGTTCTAGATTTATTTTAACAAATCTAAAAATGATATTTACTTTTTTTCTAATCTATCACTTTTATGCTGTTTAAGGGTCCTGTTTATAAATAAAATTCACTAAATTTTTTACACTATAATTTAATTCATTAAAAAATAAGTGAAAATGTACTTACCACTATGAAGACTTTACTGTGGATCTGATGATCTACGAGAAGATCCATACTTAAAACACTCATGAAGAATTCAATATCCCAAATGTTTGTTAGGGGCATCGAAAGTGAATTGTAGGCCTCATTAATCAGGCTAGAAACAAATGACACATCTACTGGGGGAGGCACCCCAGTACATGTAGCTTAACACGTAGCACATGTTCAAAGTGAAACTGTATGACGTCCGAATTTAACTTAGAATGTAAGTTGTCAATGTTCATTTCGAATATATATTTTTTTAAAAATGAAAACAAAATTCTTATGGCCTTTACTTATACTAATATGGCACACGATAGTTGTAAAACTTTGCTATACAAAAAAGTGCTGATTTAAAAAACCCAATAAGGATGATTAATGTGTTTTCTACCTGCTTATTTCTTTTATAAAACATGTGCCCCTTTTAAAAAAAGTTTATTGTTGTCTACATACGTAGATAAACTTTATTAATGTGTTTTCTACGTGTTGCTTTTTTTGGAATTTACTCATATTTTACTCCAAAATATTTACTCCAATACTGTTGTTGCATATGCAAATATGCAACAAGAGACAAAATTTTATAAAAAAAACAGGATACGATTTTTGCCCTCAATTTTGCCCTCATATGGTTTTTATGACAACTATTTTCTCTTGGTTTTTTCTGCACTCTAGCTAATGGTGCAAAAAATGAACAATTAAGTAGAAAAACAGTTTTTTTGGGAATCTGATTCAAAACAACAAGTTTTTTTGGGGAATCTGACCCAAAACAACATGTCTTTTTTTGAACATTGACAGGGTTTTTTATGTCTATTCAAAAGTATATAAGCAGCACATCTCCAGCAAAAAATATATACTCTTGGAAATTATTTGGTGGTGCACGATGCAAGTGAGCTGTGTTCGCGAATATTTGAAAAGTGAAAAATGTGAATGAAATGTACCAGAAATCAACAAGTGTTTGTTCAAAACTTGGAATTGGAAATCAACTCTTCAAAACCTCCTCTCAACTGCTGTAGGAAACCAGACCAAACCAGTGACCAAACCAGCCTTGGAAACCCGATAAGATGAGAATCAACAGCAACCCGGAATAAAGATGAGTAAATATACAATTTTTACTTTTCCAAAAAGAACTACGGATTGAACTTGCAAGTTATGTAAGCTCACTTGTATTTCTTGAGTTCACCATTATGTTTTTCAAGTTCTTAATATGATTTACTCTTTATTGTATTTTTCTTTTTTTTTCTTCTTATGAATGTTCGTTTTTGTTTTTGTGGGTAAATTTACATTATCCTCTAATAAATGTAAATTTGTTTTTTTTCCTCAACAATTTGAGTTTTTGTTATTACTTTGCTAATAATGGGAAAATAAGTATTTCCCCGAACCATTTTTTTCTAACGTGCCAAATAGGAAAATCAAACAAAATGGCATGTAACAATGGTTCAGTCGAAAGGATTTGATTTTTTTTTTGCATCAAACATTGTTTTACCAGGTGACATTATTCGAACAATTGATTTTCACTATTTATAAGGATTTAGAAGTTGTTTTTTGTTTTGTTTTCCTCTCTATCAATCAAAATGGCCGACAAAGTCTATATTTCTGGTTTCTGCAATCTGATCCCCCCTTTTTGTGTGGAGATGATTCATTAGAGGTAGAAGCATTTTTTAAGCTTGTAGACTCCACAAAAACACGGGCAAAATGGGATGATCCAGTAGCCATAGCAGTGGTAAGGTCGAAATTAAGAGGTGCAGCTGCTAGTTTTTGGCAAAGGAATTCAACACTGCAGAATACCAGTGATTTTGAAGAGTTAAAAAATATATTGATTGAGTATTTCCGTCCAAAATTGCCACTGACAGTAAGAATGGCTCAATTTTTCGAAATTAAACAGGAAAAGGATGAATTAATAAAGGATTTTGCAAGCAGACTCCTTAACAAGGCTAGCAAAGCTTTTCCAAAAGCTATTATAGATTCTGAGAATAACATGGTTTTGGCACAAATTATCAAGGGATTTTCACCCACCATTAAGCGTTTAGTACTAACTCACCAGCCAAAGACTTGATGAGGCTAAAAATATGCAGAATTAGAAAAATCAAATGAAAAGATGTTAAACCCAAAGGACAAGGTATTTTTGAATGCACTGGGGATTTCAGAAGATTGTACAAATTGGGAGGATAAATTTAGAGTGATGGTCAGAAAAATAATAGAACAAGAGTACTCAGACAAACAGGTATCTGTAATCACAGAACCTAAGCAGAGCATTGAATCAAAGAGTGAAGGATGTGGAAATCAGAACTCAATGCCAGGTCAGTCTCCTATGGGGTATCAGCAGAAAATGGAATACCATGGACAAAATCAAATTCAACCTTTTCTAGGAAACAGGGAATGTTTGGACAGCTTTAAAGTTAATCATGCTTATTATCCCCAAAATACCTTTGGAAATTTTAGACAAAAACCATTTTTCAACCCTAGTAATGAACAGGGGACAAGGCAGCAGCACTTTTATGGACCTAGAAATACAGGATTCCAAACTCCTAATGCTTATGGTCCTCGATACCAAAACAATTTTTCTAACCAACAAAATTGGGGTCCAAGAGGGGATTCTAACTACTATCAACCCAGATCGTATTTACCAGCCAATGGTAACACTTCTCCTAGATTTTCAAGTAGACCAATTATTTGCTACGAATGTAATGAAAAGGGTCATGTAAGAACTGTTTGCCCCAAACTGAAGGACATTCCAAACTTGCCTGCAAAGAATTTAAACTAGAATGGCTGCCCAGGATTAGGTCGTTCCAGGGCAATGCTCCTTATATGGGTGCAAGGGTAAACGGTACAAACCTGGTGTCTTATTTTGACACAGGGACTGAATTGTCAATTCTTCATGAAAGTGTGTTTGAAATGATCAAATGTAGTAAAAGTAAACTTCACGAAACCAAAATTTCAGCTACACCTTTTTCTCGAGATGACATCAATTTCAAATACAAGGCTGAAATTGAATTACAGCTAGGAGACAAGGTTTTTGATGTACGTATAAACATATATGCTGGACAAATGTCACCAAATTTTCAAATGCTGATAGGAATGGACATTATAAAACTGTTGTCACTTGCATATGACCCACAGAAAAATGTAATTTCCTCAATCCCTTACACTTTAACTCTTCCAGTCAGAGGTCCAAGTAAACCATCAGAAAGGGATGTTCACCTTGGAACAATATGTTCACAATCTTCAATTCTAACTAAAAAACAGAGATATTGCAGGAAGTGAATTTAGACCATTTGGAACTAGAAGACAAGGATTTGCTCAATCCCATTTTGAATGAATATGCGGACATTTTTGCTAGAAATCCATTAGAGATTGGTACCACCAATTTAATTGAGCATTCAATCCGTTTAACAGATGAGATACATATTTATCGCCATCCCTGCAAGGTTGCAAAGGCTCATGAGGAAGTTTTGCTGGATAATATAAATGAACTTTTGAAAGCATACCACCCACAGAGTGATGGTCAAGTTGAGAGGTTTAATGCAACCCTTTGTAAAATGCTTTCCCATTATGTAAATGAAGATCAAAAAAATTGGGATAAGGAATTACCCTTGCTTATGTATGCTTACAGAACAGCTATCCATAGTTCTACAAGGGAGACACCATTTTTCCTAACTTATGGTAGAGACCCTGTTTTGCCAACAGATCTGTTGTTAGCTTCTCGAAA